>CM035230.1:23484810-23782533 GCA_020226215.1 Sindora glabra | reverse complement strand
ATGATAAAAAATAAATAAAGAAATTAAAACATATAATCTTAATGTTAAGAATTATAAATTTATACATAATTATTAAATAATTTTAAACATTAATAATAAAAAATAAAAAATTAGATCTAAATATTTCAATTATATAATTAATAGAATGTTATAATATAAGTTCAAAATCATAAATGATTGACTTAAATAATTTAAACTTAAAAAAATAAGTTGATATATAACTAACAAAATATTACTTTTTACTTCCATTATCTCAAATGAAATCTTAAAGTATTTTTAATTTCAAATAATTAAATTATTAAAGTGATTAAAAAATTACATATGTGTATATGTATGTATATATATTATTATATAAAATAAAAATATAATAATTTTATAACAGCAAAAGTTCATGAAATAAAGCATAGTATTATTATCTTATTTTCATCATTTTATTTAGGTAAAAACTTACCTTATACCTTATTTTATTGAGTAAAAAATCATACTATTTTCAAACTTTATCAAGGCAACCCTCATGAGAAATATTAAATTCAAGTAATTTAAAATTTGATTGGAGAAGCAACCGGAACTTCTGTTCGCTGAAAGATAGTGGGCACAAAAATCATGTCACTAAGCACGAGTTTCTAAATAGTAATTATCAAAACAAATGAAGAACCTGAACTAGAAACTTATCAATTTGTATCTATTTTTAAAAATAAAAATATTAAAAATTTTATTTGATTTTGTATTTTCAAATTTTATTTTTAAAACTTGTTTCTAAAATTATTATTTTAAAAATAAAAAATAAAAATAAGTTTTATATTGTTTTATTCTTTTATGACAATTTATAAATTAAATGAAATATTTACTTATTTATTTCATTGAGTATTTTCTATTCTTTATTTTTTCTCAAATTTAAAAACAATTTTTAATAATAATTTTTAAAAAAATAAAAATATATTTAAACACACCCTTTAATCTTTGTAGGCTTAAGATTAGGAGGACGACTGTATAAACTGATAGAGTAAAATGAACCATAATACAAAAATTTGATAAAATATTATATTTAGTGGGACAAAATTTAGCAGCAGCCACTCTCGCTAATTGATCGAGAGTCCCTCGCCACTTACGTTACTCTCACTGTCACAGGCAGACGTCGATCCACATGATAGATGGGGCTGGGCACGGGCCTACTCTGTATTTCAATAATTTTAAAGAAAGTAAGTATTATATATGCAGTGTCTTCATGAAAATAATTACAATGCCTTCACAAAAAAGAAAAAAAAAAATTGAGACTTTCATTTCTAATGAATGTTATATGATGTATTACTGCATTACGAAATAAAGCTAATTGAACGTACATGGCTTATATTTTTTTTCTCACTTTTTTGAACTTTGATTTCTCTAATTTTTTATAAAATTAAGAGAACTTTTTATTTATTTTTAATTTTTTTATTCTTACACTTCAATTTCTTTAAAAAAAATAATCATCAATTGGACACTTTTTGGGATCATCTAAGAAGGACCAAAATCTACTCCCTTTTTTGAAGGAAAAAAAATATATTGAAGTTTTTTATTAGGTCTATGATTGCATATTTTGTAATTATTTATTATTTTAATTTTTCTAAAATTTTTTACTTGACTTGTGAACAATATCGTGAATTCATTTGCTATGTGCTATAAAAATGCTATTTATCTTTGAAGTTGAATATTATAACTTTAGAAGTTTCACTGATATATTAAGTGCGTACCAACTATAATTTTCTTATTCTGATCAATATTGACAATTCTAGATTAAATAGGGATTTTTTGGATTTTTTAATACTAAATTTATTTTTATAATATAAATATTCAATTTATTTATCAAATTTTATTTCTTTTAATTATGAAAAAAATTCCTCAAAAGAAAAGTGATGTACAGAATATTCAATTAGAACAGGTTCTACGTAAAAGAAAATCTTGGAAATTAATTTAAAAGACCTACTAACTAATCATGAATAAAAAGTATAAATTTTAAAGTATTATTTTAATGATTATGATGAAATTAGGTAAGTTTATATATTAAAAAGTCGTTTTCAACTGTGGCAATATAACTTTTTAGGAAAAAAATGAAAAAAAAAAATCCTAAGACGTTTGAATTCTATTTAGATCTCTTACAATTATTAATGAGCATTATGAAAAAACTATCATATGTTTCGCTCCTGAAAGATTTTATGGATGCGCCACCGGTCATGGGATCCTTAAACAATAACTTATATATAGAGAGAGATTGATACTAGTATAAGTCAAAATAACTTACATCAAATTTAATCCATCAATTTTATTAAAATTTAAAAAATGAAATTAATTCATTTTAAATCATCTTTTACACCATATATAATCTGATTTTTCTCTCACAATTAATGTATTAAATAAAAATTTTTAAATTATAAAGATATTACAAATCTATTTTAGTTACAAAGTTGCATGTTATTTAATGATGAAAAATATTATTATATGGTATTAATATTTTGATAAAAAACCCCACTGAATAAAGATTGTTTTATGTGTTAATGGTGAAAAATGTCATGTGAACACATCCAACTTAAACACAACTCCTATAATAAAAAATTGTGAATTTTATATATATTGATTTAAATATAAATTACATTTATTTTTACTATGATCTAATCTAATTAATAGTAATTTTTATTTAAAAATGCATATTTATTTTCTTTATTTTGTCGTAGTAGGAGATTTGAATATAAATTTAAAATACATAAAAAATTAAGTTTATATTTTTTAAAAAATAGAAATAATCAAATGTAAATAGTTGATTTTGAAAAGAGATAAATATAAGTTAGTGCATATATATAACTTTTTAATTAAAATTGACTTGTGATATCTTCATGATTTATAAATTTTCATTTAATGCATTACCGTAAGAGGAAAAATAGTTGGCATGCAATATAAAATATAATTTGTAATAAATTAATCTCATTCTTTAAATTTTAATAATACTAACAAATTAAATTTAATGTAAGTCATTTCAAATTATACGGATATCAATAAATCTCTCCTTATATATGTGTGTACTACCACATAACACTTATACTAACGACTAAAGGTTATCTTCATCAACTTCAAAAAATTAGAATTAAAATTAAAATTTATGGCACAATAAATTAACACATCTATTTTATATCAAATCCACTATAGTATAAAATATTTTATATTATTAATATAAGAAACTAACATATCAATAAAAAAATAAAGTGTTTAAGAATTTTTTATGGATATTAAAAAAGTTCTAACAATTAGTATGATATCATATAGATGAATAATAGTTTAAAATATTTAAACTTACAATAGATTAAATTTAAATTTTATATTTAATTACATGAATTTTCATTTTTTCAAAACAAGTATTACAATATTTTTAAATATTTTCACCTTATTTTATTTCACATATTTCTTAAGTTATATAATTAATTATAATTTAATTAGATATAAAATTTTAATTATATACACATAAATGAAATTCAGATTTTATATGAAAAAATATTGCGGTAAAACCAGATTAAGAATAACAAATAACAAATAAAATATTTTTCTTTAATATTAGAAAAATGAAAAGATGTTAAAAATATTGAAATTAAAAAAAATGCAAAATACTTATAACCTGAATGGTGCGTTTGTGTATAATATGAAATATAAAATGTAATTAAAATTAAAACAAAAAGGTAAATTTCTCATATTGAAATTTCTAATCAAACTACGAAAGGTAAGAAAAGAAAAGGATTAAGGGTTTGTTTGGCATGGGAATTTTTTAAAATTGATTTCATTCAATTTTAATAGAAATGATTTCAATCCATTTACAAATAAATTTTTTTATATCTTTATTAAAAATAATAATTTCAATTCATTTGTAAATAAATTATTTTAATTATAATATATTGAAAAATACGTAAAAATTAATTAAAAAATAAATTTTAATGATATCATAATAAATATAATATTAAAAAAAGATAAATTATTTATATAATATATTTTTTAAGTCAAATAAAATAAATTCTAATGAAATCTTTAAAAAATTGAAAGGATTTCATAATGATAAAATTGTAATTAAAATAGGAATTGCAAATGAGATAAAAATCTCTTTTTACTTAAACATAAACACTATATTAAAAGAAATTCATTTGAAAATAAAATAATTTTTTTTATCACGTCAAACAAAGGGTAAAAGTTCATCATCAGAAAATAAAAGATAGATATTTGGCACAATAATATTATATTCAACAAAAATAAAATTTAAAATCACACATCTAATATAAATTAAAAATTATTATTAAATATAAAATAGTGAAATAAATTTATAACTCACAATCTAATGAATATAAAAACTTCAAAATTCAATTTTAAATTTCATTTTAAACATATATAACATTTTTATACGGTCTACGGCCAAATTCCAATCCCAAGTTTAATAATTACTTACTAATGAGAACCTAATTTGATCTAATTTGTAAATTTGAGGAAAAAAAATATAATATAATGGCTCGTCATATGTTTTAGCAAAACAATAGTAACATTTGGCCCTGACCATTTTGGATTAAATTTTGGGAGAATTCTTCAATACTACAAGAAAGATGGTTAGTACTATTGGTAGTACCACATCTACATTCTAAGCCAATCAATTTAGTTGGTCCCACATTTTCTCAGCAGAACCCCCTTTTCTCTCTGGTACTTAAGTATGCCCCTCATTTTTTTGTCAATATGCGTTGTTTTCCTTCCAAAATGCATTTTAGACGTGACATGTTATGATTTTCTTAAGAAATATTCATGTTATTAAAAGATTACTGACCAGAAAATAACAAGAACAGGACGTAATAACCAAAATGAAGTTCAAACTGAATATCATTATTTAACAACAAAAGGTCTACACAGAAAAGCACACTTAATCAAAGGAGAAAAAGTACTCAACAAAGCTTACAAGATACTCTGCAGCCTCAGCTTCTTTTTTTACATTCACATTCAAGTTGTAGTTTTAGTGCACACTTCGGAAAATCCCATGCAAATAACCACCGGTCATTACAAGAGACACAAGAGACACAACACCTGCTGGAAAGACCTTCCCTGAACTCTTAAAACGAGAGCCCATCACTCCCAGCAGTACAGCAGATATGCCTGAATATTAGCAGAGAGCAAAAGAAAATAAATCATGAACACAGAACATATCCGGAAAGCATTCATGCATCAAACTGGGAAATGCCACTTTTTCTGTTCATTCATGCTCTGGAGGGGCTAATGGTTTTGTAGGTGGCTGTTCCAATTCTTAGGCCTTGCTACCAACATGTATTACATTCCGTCCATAATCCAACATTTTCTATGCTAGTAGCAATGCCACTTTTTCTATTCACAATGTATAATTCTAGAAGGATTAACAGATTAAGTGTTTTTATCACTAGATCACATAAAAAAAAATACAAATCTTAAAGCAAAGTTAATGATCCAAAAGTGAAAATAGTCGACCCATTAAGAGCTTAAACTACCCATAGAATTGCCATACCTATCTTAATTCAACTCTTTTAATTAAATTTTTTGCTTATTGCAAAATTAAAGCACCAACAGAACTGCATGCTAGCAGTTAACAGTCAAGATAGCTTCCCAGGAACGGTAACTAAATCTCAACAGCATAGGCAGGGTAGGATATCTTGACAGTGATAAACAATTACTCACCAAGTCCCACAGATGATGCAAACACAGGTCTTACAGGTAGCTCAGTATGAACATAATACAAAACTGAGGCAGACAAACCCCCTGCCAACAGTGACTTCATGCTGCCGCTCTTCAAATAGCCCATTAAACCACCCGCTGGCAAAAGTTAACATAAAGATCATTGCATAGATTTATCACCGAAAAATAAAACCAAAAGCGCATAATCCTGACTGATGGTGGAATCCAATAGCTGTTATGTTGCAGACAGCATAAATATGTCTAATATCTCTTTGCTAGTATGCAATAGTTATCTAAGACCAATTGAATTGAACAAAATAACTTGCATTTCAAAAGATCTGAGATCAAAGGTGAGTAGTGTTATCTCACTAAGACATTTTGTATCCACAACGCTTGTAACGACGTGCGAGTTTGTTGAGGGACAACAATCTCACATAATCTATGTTGCACAGGTACAGGTACAAGTATCATACGTGGTACAACACGAGTATGTTCGTATGATATTTTCGTAAAAAATTAGGAGTATGGCAAAATATACAATATAAAAATTTAAGAATATATTATTTATATATGTAATTAAATTTAATATTACAAAAATAATAACAACATTATAAAACATAACATGATCCGTCATCAAACTACCATGAAAGTTATTATAATTTATAAAGACACTACTAAAATATAGAAGTTAAAACAAAGCAAAGAATATCTTTAAATTTCTAAGAATAAATTTCATAATTTATCTCATGATCATTACTAGAAAAATAGTTTTTGACTCCCACTCGTAAGAAGAAATATGTACTTGGTACATACTCTTGAGTACCCAATTTTTAATTTTTATATTTTTAAATAAATATGTATCCAGTACTTGAAATACCCAAGGCGTACCAATATCCAATACTACCCAATACGTACCCGCTACAGGTACACCTAAGATTACAGGTACGCCTAAGATTTTGAGATATCCGTGCTTCAGAGCACATAATTTATCTATACACAGTGATCCCTTATCTCTCACAAAGTCTTGATCCATTTCCCTCATTTTCTCATATGCATATATTACATACCTCACATCACAGCTAAAGATTAAGCATCAGTCCTATTACCCGGAAATGATACCATAAACTAGCAATTCTATATCAAAAATTGGAACAAAGTCACAAAATTTTTATCAATCACCTCCAACAAGCACAGCATATCCGAGAGTCAATTTCTGAGACATCGACAAAGCCATCTTCCTCTTGTCCCCGTCTGATCCTTCCTCACCCTTCTTATCTTCCCCTCTACCACCGTTATTATCGCCGCCGCCTCCTCCTCCGCCGCCGCCCCTTCTATCACCAAACCCGTTCCCGACACCACCACCACTATCAACCTCTGGCTGATTCGAGTCAAAAGCAGTAACACTCGGCGCCTGGGAATCCGAAGAAACAACGCCAGCAAACAAATTGTGCTGTTGCCTGCGATGGGACTGATTCAAACACAACCGGTCCCTCAAATAACCTGAACCAAGATAAAGAGGAGAAGATTGATCAGATGAAATAACACCAGCAATGTGATTCAGAGGTTGCAGTTCAAAGTTCAGCCGCCGATTTGCTCCAAGTCCTCGAGACAACGAGTAAATGGAGCTACTTCGAGAGCTGGTTCTGGGCCGATGACAAAATGAGGGTTGCGGAGAGACACCAAACGCTATTTCTGCCATTGGAGCTTTTCTTTTGGTGTGATTTGATTCGATGTTTTTGGTTAAGCCTTTCTCCTTTATTATTCTCGTAGTTTCTGGGGTCTTGCTAAGACTACGCTGCAAATGAGAGTTCAAGTCCAACTAAGTTCAAGCCCGCTTAGATTTGGGCCCTTTGAAGCCTACCGGGCCTGAATATCCAATACATGATGTTAGAAACTTTCTTGATGATAGAAATGTAGAATATCCTCAAAAATAAAAATTCACGTCAAATTGGCATTGAAAGTTCTATATCAGTTTACTATCAACTTGTGGAGAAGAATATTAAATTTGGACTCATTTTGAAATAATATTTTAATTTAGAATTTAAATTTGATATACTATAAGTATAAAAACTTTTGCACTATTAATAATTAAGAATGGCATGTTATTCAAAAAATAATTTTTCCTAATAGTAAAAATATATTAACAATTTTAATTGATGTAGCAATAGATAAGTAAGTGATATCGTAAAAATTTTTACTGTAAATCAAATTTAAATCTTTAAATTTAATCGACATTGATATAAAATGTTGTCATTAACAAAATCACTAAAAAATTTTACCCGTACAGAATTTTTTTTTGGTGATGCAGCAACAAACCCAGTAGTATAAAATTAATTTAGTGAATTAAATTTAAATCCCTTAACTTTATTATTAAAATAATTGGGACCTTTTGATCTAGTGGTCCAGTGGTTACCATCCATTTCTTTTCCCTTTTTGGTCACATATCCGTGTCTTAAAAATTAGGGAGATATAAATGTTGTGTAATTTGTCGCTCACACCTGCAGGCCCACCTCAAAGATGTTTATTAAGTTTATTTGCGAGCCCATTGAAATATCCTAACTTTTTGTATTAACGAACCTTGTATTTCTTTTATATTTTATAATAGAAATAAAATATTTTATTTAGTGAGCTATTGCACAGATGTTAAAAATCACCTATCTATTGGGCTAAATGATATGTTTGGAAAATATTAAAAACTCACGCGAGGCATCAATACCGTAATTTTGAACTTGTGAAGATTAAATAAATTCATACTATACCGTAATTTTGATCTTCCCAAGACTAAATAAATTCATACTAAGTAGTTGCGCAGGCCAATAATTAAATTACCGGAAGTAACCAAAATTAGGAAAGGAAACAGTTCAAAATATTATCACCCATAGTTACTACAAGAAATTAGTTTTTAAATGGATTTAACTCCTCGCAATACAATGCACACTTAAAAAGAATAAAACGCACTATAAACATTAATTATTATTTAAAAAAAAGGTCAAACGAACTTATAGTTGTGAATTTATACTCTTCAACTAGTTATTTTAGCATATTCTCAACCATTAATTATATCAGTAACCATTGTGGTTATACACTCTACCTTCCAAAGTAAATCATACACCTTATATTCAACAATAGACCTAGTTACATCATACAGTTTAAAGTCATTGACAGACCTCATTAATATTTATCTAATTAATATATAAATTTAAACTTAATCCACTATTAGTGCAAACCAATTTTACACTATTACTCACTCATGTATTGCCATATCGACATAACTATCAAACTAATTTTATCTCCTGATTTGCCACGTTACTTTCACTTGTTACTTCCACAGAGTGGGACAATCTTTGCTATTGCAGAACTGGAAACCGCACCTTACACCAAGTGTTGATTGTCAATCACAAAACTTGGCAAAAATCTTACATCTCGACGATTCTACACAGGATGTCGCTCGTGAAACTTAATAATCATAACATCTAGCATTTACCACTATAATAAAATATTGCATAAGCATAGTTTAATGGTGCAGAGATCAACTACATAACAATCATTCGCATAGGTTAAGCTTTGACAAACACACTTAAGAAATAGAAAGCTAGGAGATCTTCAAAATTGTAGGCTTTTTGGCTACCCATTTGTCAGGTTGCTTTTAAGTTTTGGAACAGCACTCTTTTGTGAGCAATCTTTCCCTTGTCACCCAAGGCAGGAAGGGATGTACGTCTCCACTATCAAGTCGGGCACATCTGAGGGTAATACAGCAAACAATTGATGAAATTTTTGTTATTACAAAATAAAAGGGGGGGATCATTCTTGAGTATACCCTAAAAAATATATATTGATACATCATCTTTCTTTCCTCAAAAATTGCCATTTTTTTTATATAAAATCTTGCAAATTGTTAACAAAAGTAGCAACTTCTTCATACAAGCACAAATATTTTTTCTTTTTGCAACTTAGAATAATGGAGCTGCAAATTTTTACTTATTCGTTGCAAGGAAAATCTGTACACATTTGCAACATTTTATGAAAAAATTTATAAAAAGTTGAAATATTTTGTTTAGAAAAATTTCAAGTTCTCTGAGTTTTCAGTTAAAACTTCAATAAAACTCAACAATATTTCTCAAGAGCATAGCATGGCAAAACCCAAATATATATATATATATATATATATATATATTTGGGGGGCAGATGGGTGGGGGAAATAAACCCAACAAAAGAATGGCAGAGTTACCTTCTATATAACAAAAAATTTTAATGGATAAATATATTAAAAAAAATGATTGGCAAGGGAAAAACATCAAAAATACCAAGAATCTACTTAGATGACATGAGAGCTTAATTACCTGCTTAATCTTCAAACTTTATTTTCTTTGGTGCAGGCTGGATGCTACCAACCTACACAACCGAACAGAAACAAAATAAGAAATAGCAACACAAGAAAGTGAGTTTATGATGATGTGACAGACAATGATGCTATGACACCACACCACTAAACTCCTTCCTTTGGAATTCATAAAAATTACTAAAGAACAAGCATCTGAAGATTGAGAAAGGTAGGGATAACCAAGTAGCTTACAATCTCAGGGAATTCATAATCTATGCCAGCAGCCTCTATCTTCTTTCGCCGCTTTAGATCACGCTTCAAGATTCTTCCAACCAACTTCTGGTGCTCTTCCAGTGTTCTCTCCTGAACAACAAAAAAAAGGTCGAACTTTCTACCTCATACTCGAATCAGACTAGCAGAATACTAAAATGATGTCCTTTCTTATACCAACTGAATACCTTGTCATGATGCTCTCTTTCAATTTTAACAGTGTCCACTGGCTTGGATCTGGGATTGAAGCCTCTCCATCTATAACCAAAAAGTTCATGTCTTGAGTGGACAAGTACATAGTACTCTGTACATTTCAGATTCAAGACAACAAAACTCATAGTTCCCAAGTCATTATATGAAAAGTAGAATAAACAAATTTGAAGTCACTATTTTTTAAGTACTGGGATCATGGATCACAGAACAATGGGAAAATCTTCCATATCTTTTAAGGATAAAATAATTAAATTTAAGGCTCACAATTAACTATAAATGGAAACAAATTCATCATGGGCTACACTACCCTACACATTGAAGCTTGGAGAGAACCTGGGGGGACTGGATATGAGCTGACAAGCAACTACTATTTTGAGATAAATTATCATATAAAAAAAATCAGATGAATTTTCCACATAATTATGTCCAGCATAGAATAAACACACAGCTTTTCAGCTTCAAACTTCCATGCTAAGACAAAATGTTCCAAAAGTATATTTTCTGCAAGGGAGCATGATTATTTGATACAAGCTATTTCCAGTAAATTAAGTCAATATACACTGGCCAACATCCAGTCCTAAATGGATTAATCTTAGCTAAATAATCTTTAGATTTGATCTAAAAAATGATGAAAAGCTTACAGTTTTGGATGAACATGCTCTGGAGGTACTGGATAAACTTGCAGAAGGTGTTCAAACAAAAGATAGTTATGCATAGTATCCGCCACAATTTTTGCCACCTATAAGTAAGGCACGCCAGATTAGCACAAGGCAATGTGAGATTCTAAGATGGACTACAATAAAGCTACGAGTATTATAAAACAAATACTACCTCAGGAGATTCAAATTCTATGAACCCATAATGCTTTGAGTTCCCTGTCTGAAAAAAATTCAATAAATACAGATTGTGACTAAACAGTCAACACATATCACGATATCAATATAATTTTCAAGGAAAAATAATTAAGAATCAACAGATATAGAAGATAGAGTGATTTGAATACTAATGTATATGGGATCCTCATTGCTAATAAAGGAAGAAGGGTGGAATTAATATCAGGAAGAAGCAATCTTTACAACACAGTTATTCAATATAGAGAGAGAACAAAAAAAATTGAAGAGAGACTTGATGGCACAGAAATCAAATTTATCACTGAGATGTTTTTCCACAAGTGAAGAGGCATAGACAGAACAAAGTATCAACATAATACTCTCGATACATAATTATTATGAAGCATGGCACACTAGGGTAATAAAATAAGGGCTTCTAAAGCCATGGCAGATGGTGCGAGACATGGCGCAAGTTATATTAAATATTTATAGAAATAATTTAAAGGAATAACAATTATGAAAGGAAAAATGTGGATAAAAAAGTATTAAAAATTTTGTACTAATTGGAGTTGAAGAGATATATTTCATCATCAAAGAAATTTCCTTTCTATAATGAAGACAGAATACAGATAGAAACTTGATATCAGTCTTAAAAAATATATGTTTGCTAATGGATCAAGACCTGAAATTTTTAGCCTTATGATGCTGACAAAGATGCCAAAGATATGTCTCCTTTTATAAGGCAAGTATTATTAAATCATGACTCAGTATTTATGGTTTTAAGATTGACCTAGGTTTATTAGCAGGTCTTCTCACTTGGAAGATTGATCTTAGTTTGAATCTTCAATTTAGTTTTGATTAAGGAAAAAAAGGATGAGTTTAAGAATGAAAAAGAAAAAAAAAATACCAGGAAACCAGAAATTATGCCAAAAGTCCAGAACCAAAAATTTATCTTAAAAAATAAAGTTGACATTGTCAACTTTATTTAGTGGCATGTAGTGAGCACCAGATGAAATGTGCCGCCTCACAGGTGTTGCATGGTGCAACATTTTGATTCTCACCATGCAACAAGGTTCAAAGCACACCATTTACAACTATGTTTGAAAGGCCAACAGAATCCCATATGTTTTGCCCAATACACTGCAACTGCTTCTTCCCATAAACCTTAACAAACAAGCAGCAACCCTTGAAAGCTAAAAAAACCTATACAGATTAAAAATAAGTGCCATCAGACGGTTTTTAATCCTAGCAATTGAGTGAATATCGACCTTCTTCCCCATAATAAAGATAGTGTTACTTGGTGACCCAAAAAAGAGCTGAACTGAGTAGGGGGCCAAACTCAATTACAAGGCCACACATTCAATTTCCCAGAGTCCATCTAGCCCTGAGTTCAAATGAGGTAGAATACTCCTTTAAAAGATATATTAAGAGGCTTATATCAGAATAAAGCAAGAATATACATGAACTACTTAGACAAAGCATGTAGCCTGAGGGATACCATTACATAAAATACCATATAGTTGACATGTATGCAATTGCTAACAAAGTCAACACATGGAACACGTTGAGGAGGCTAACCTTTTTATTTCTGGCAATTCTCAGTCTCTTAATGGTACCAAATTGTGCAAAGTAACCTGAAATAGGCTATTATTGGAGTATATTCCTTTAACTTTTTAAAAAGATTCACGCTGATGAAATAACACCATACCTTCCATCTCTTTCTCATAAAACCCATGTGGTATCCGACCAACATATAGAACTGTGGCAGTATTCTCTAATGGCTTTTGTTCAGGAAGCTTGCGAGCAGGGCCACCTTCCAATGGCTTAAGTAGATTGACAGAAAAATTAAGCAATATTTATAAATTACTGATCACAGATAAGAAAAATTGAGGGTATATAACGAGAACTCAATTCACATACAAGGAAATCAGGAGCTTCAGTCTTTTTGGTGGAAACAGAGAGCTTAGCCGTTGCCTTTTGCAAATTTTTCTTCAAAGCTCTCTTTGCCTTGGCCCCCATCTGACTATTAACAGAAATGAGAAACCAAGCACAATCAGATATTCAAGCGATATGGATGAATGACAACAACAATCAGAAATCAAAAAACAAACAGAAGAATCAAACTACAAACACAGAATAGTATAAGCCAAAGAAGAGGATGCTTGACAATGACTCAAAAGGTTTAGCATTAGAAGATAGTGTTAGACGAAGAAGTTTAGGAACCCTATTAGATTAGATTAGATTCTTAAGGTTTCCTATAATTCTAAAATTATAAGGGCATCTATTAAGGGTATTCTATTTGGAAAATGATTACATGGAGTAAATATAGCTTACTTGTCACAGTAAGTTATTCTGAGAAGCATCACATAAAATACATAAAGATGTATATATCTCATGAAAGATCACCTGTAAACCTTTTAGATATTTCTGCTGAAAAGTTTACATTCGGAGTACTTATTGAAGACAGAGAAGATGTTAAATCATCCATGAATGGAAAACCATCGAAGGCAAGGAAGTTTGAAGTTCTGTTTTCCTATAGCCTTAGTTTTTTTTTTTTATACCATCGCCAGTAACTTCACACTCTTTTCTCTAATTAGACAGAAAGGAGTTGTTAACATGTTTGTTACAATATATATAATGTCAATTTGTGGCCGAGATGAAGTTAATGAAGAGAAACAAATCAATTTGCAAATCATTCCCATATAATAACATACATATACAAAATTAGACGAAAACCAAAAGTATAAAACTGAACTGAAATTGCTCAAATACTTCCTTCCATCGCTTACAAAAATGACCTAATGCAAGATATAAGCCAAAACGAGGACATGCCGCAAGCATCTTACCTCAAGAGACAACAGACAGTAAACGCAAACGAGGCTTCGCCGACGAAACAGATTGAAGACCTCCGAACGCTGCCGATGCCGCCGCTGAGCTTGAAGGTGACGCTGAGTCCGGAGGTAAGAGCCGCAGCTGTACGATCGTTGCTCCTGAAAGGCAGCACAAAGAGGGCCTACGGAGGCTAAGTCTGGTTAAGTGTTAGGGTTTTATATTTAGCGATGAAAATTTTGTAATTGGAATTGAAATAAACAACAGGTGAAACGGGCTCACCTCCCTTCAAATAAGGTTTAAATACACACCCTTCTCTATATTTTCTAATTTTAGTTTAAATATGTATATTATTTTATTTCACTCTCTCTTACATTTGCAAATGAATTTAGTTAAGTTAAATATCTATATACTCAAATTTAAATGCAATAAAAATAAATAAATTCAAATTTGAGTTAAATATCATTAAATTTAAATAATTCAAACTTAAATAAATTTGCACAAACTTATTTAAGTAATATATTGTTATGTTTTAATATCTAATCAAATTTGAAATAATTGAATTCGAATTTATATAATCTAAATAATTTGTTATTTTACGCAAAATTTAAGTATATAAAATCTTATTTTTTCATAAATAAATGAGATACTATTTTTTATCTCATTTCACTTGTTAATATAAATTTTTATAACAATCAAATATATGAAAAATATCAATCCAATCATCATATTATAGCAATAATTATATAGAATAAATAGTAATATATACTAAAAAGTTAATACTTCAATCAAAACATCTTTTTTTTTTCATGCAACCATACCAACTATTAGTCTAATGAAATTTTTTTTATGTGTTATATTATTTATATATAGTATAAAATTAAAAATATATTCTTTTATTATCAAGCTCATATAAGCTCATGGATAATTCAAGTTCAATAATATGAAATTCATGTTTGACTCCTATATTAATCAAGTTCAACATTTTTTAGGCTTTATTTATACATTCACTTTTTTTTTAATCTAAATCATCTAATATTTAGCAAGTTACATTGAGTTTCAACTAATTAAAATTTGAACTAGTTTAGAACCTTTATTAATTTTCTCCATTTACAAAACTCAAATTCAAGATCTTATTTAAGAAGATCAAACTCCCAATCACTTGAACCAACCATCATTGATCTATATTCATCCTTTTATAACTTCAATTTTTTTAATTGTACACAATAATTGATTCATTAGATATTGCTTTTGATATGAATTAAATAAAAATAAATTTTCGATTGTCTTATGTTAAAAAATAGAGTGTAATGGTCACAAATTATTAGAAAATTAATTAAAGAAATAAAAATTCTCTTCTCAAACAATAGCATATTCCATATTCTCACCATGACGAAATTGACCTCTCTACCAAGCAGTCAATAGATTCCAAAAAATCAAAACAACTTCTAAAACACTAAAATTTTAGTAAAAAAAAATAAGAAAAAAAATAAATTTAAAACAAGAAACATTTAGAAAGAAAGAAAAAGTCACGTGAGAAAATGAAACAAAAATAAGTTTTCAAGAATTCAATCCTAACTAGATTAAAAAAAAAAAGAGAAAGCAAACTAATTGGTGAAATTTCTTTCTTGGAAAACAAAATCGTTATAGGAAACCTATCATTTTTTTCCTATAGATAGAACCATTATGGAGACCACACCAACTAGAAAACATTTACAAAAAAATTTGTAATAATGGAGGGTAGATCTAATAGGAAAATTAAGGTAAAGTTTGATTCCAATCAGATGAAATTGATGTTGATACTGAAGGCATGCCAAAATCCATTTACACCGCAAATAGCCACCAGTGACGGCTTGGGTAAAACCTTGATGAAATTGATTTTTCTTATGACCACAATATAAGACAATTACAATAATGGCAGCTAGAGACTATGCTTTTCTGACCCATGTTCAACTAGCCTTGCTTTTCCCTCTTTGGTGGCCAATAATGTTATTGCCTCATTGATGGCAGCTAGTTCTTAAGGGATTAATACTTTTGATCTTAGATTTTCTGTTAGGGAGAAATGAAAAGGGTGGAGAAAATGAGATTTGAAGATTAATAGGTTTTCTATGAGAACACTTTGGCTTGATGACACAAAGAGTCATCCAATCAGAAGGGCAAGAATCGGGACAATTCTGTCTAAAAAACTCAGCTTAGATGTCTACTCAAAAATGAAAATTAAGAAGACGGGTGTATATTTAGGCCTTATGGGAGAGGTAAGCGTATTTTATCTTAAACAATAAAAAGTATACTTTATATAAAAGTAAAATATATATAATATATAATACTAAATAAAAGTAAAATGCAAATAACCCTAAAGCAATAATATTTATATCATATAATGCTTTAAGTTTTAAACCTCAAGAGTCATTTGTTGGTTTAGATAGAAAATAAGTTTATGTGAGAAGTTGAACTTTTTATAAAATAAATTCAATTATAAATTTTTTAGAAAATACTCAAAGTTATTTAATTAAAATTAAGGAATTGATATTTCTCAAGAATTAATTACCTATATTTATTTGGTATAACTCTGAACTTTCTAAGAATTATTATCAAAAAAACAATATACCTTGCAATATAAAAATAAGAGATATCCATCAATTTCTAATTATCTTTTTTAAGCTATATTTCTAATCTTCCTTTCCAACATAACTTTTTCAAATTGGTAATTTTTTATCTTTTAATTTACTATAAAAATAAAATAGGTTTATATAAAAAAATTAAAATATCTTATATATATCTTAAATTATCCTAATATAATTAAAATAAAATATTATTTAAATGAATAAAAATACCAGTTAAATAACTAATACAATAAATGATTAATCCTTTCAAATTCATATAAAGTACATAAGAAATGTATATTTTTTATTTTATAATTGAATATTAAGATAATAAATATAAAATATAAAATAATATAATAAATATAGATAATAAATATATTTCTATTTAGAATTAAACTTCTATTATAATTATTATTTATGATAAAATATTTAAATTTCTTTTATATAATTGTATATAATACTCATTCTATTTATTATATTTTATGTAATTAATAATTATATTTATATTCTACAATTAATAAATTATATTTATTTTAATTTTCAATTAATGAGGATAAAATATTATAATAGTCATTAGATAAATAAAATGGAGATCATTTTGTATTTTTATCTATAAGTAGCATGGAAGTTCTTCTTATAAAGGAGTATAAGTAAATAACTTTTCACAATTTATTAGAAATAAAACTTCCCAATAAATTTTCCTTCCTCCATTCTAGCATATAGTAACTACACAATTTAAAGATTTCTCCTTCTTGGAAAATTGCACTTCTCATGCTATTTTTATAAATCAATAAAAAAAATATTATTAAGGTATGTCTAAAAATACTAATTTAGTATTTAATTGAATAGATCCAAACTTAGAATTATATTTTATTCATTTGATGTATTCACACTATATATTAAATTAATTAGAATTCAATAATTTAGTGCTTAGTTCAATAGATTCATGCTTAAAATTAATCCAACACCCCAAAATTTATTATTTTAATTTTTATTTAATATTTAATATATAATTTTATTTATTTTTATTTTTTAATTTTTATTAATATATTATTTATTAATTATTAATACTAAAAAGTTTCTATTCTAACAAACACAAAATACAAAAAGAGGGCAATATATAGGATAGTTAAAAAAGATTTGATATTTCGTTTAATCGATGATTTATTAAAATTATTAATTATGGTATAACAGAAATTGTAACCATATAAATAATGAAGTACAGAAGGATAAGTAGGATATGATACAAAAGGATCCAAATAAATAAATTAAAAAAAATTGATTGGAAAGAGTTTTATAAGTTATTAGATTAGATCACTGAGAATAAAAAAGAATTGAGAATAAAGATTATGTAGAAAATTATTATATTAAAATTATAGGGAAAGGAGTTTGAAAAATATGAAAACTACATTTTGAATAATTTAGCATAAAAATAAAAAAAATAATCAGAGAGATTAGAAATATTGAATGGGTCAACGAGAATCAAATGAAAAGTTTAGAGAATTAAAGGTAAATTATGTGTTTGTAAAATTTTTATGTATTTGGCAGTGTTTTGACTATAACTTGACAAGAAAAGCTTGATTAATAAATTGTTAAAATATTTGAAAAAGAGAAATACAAGGCTTCGATTCATAAGAACTTCATGATTTAATTCCCAAGTGATTAATATCAGAATTTTCTAGAATCTAAGGTAAAGCTAGGCATCACCATAATGAACAATCATTACTTTTTGGTCCATAATTTTATCTAGGGATATTTAATTTATGTAAAACTAGTTCCTTTCAGTAGAAAAAACATAAGGCTATTTTATGTCAAATTTTCATGTAAAAATTCAAAGTATATAATAACATACAAATTTTCTCCCAAAGGTGACATGATTTAGGCTAAAGAGAAGAGTATGTGAGGTACAAAATGGAAATGCCTATGAAAAGTGGTATAATTAAGTAATAAAAATGTATTAAAATAGGCTTAAAACATAACTTAAGAGATTTAACAAATTTACATTGGTAAATATTGGTTTAAATCACTAAGAATATATGAAAAACTATGGGAGTATGTAGTAGGAATAAGGTCTAATCCACAAAAGATTAACTAAGTGAATACATAAAACAAATATGAAGGACAAGAGGAAAGGCCTATTTAGCCTAAGGAATGTAAGGGACCAAATGGTCCCATTTTGCCTCAAAAAATGGAATTTTACCATTTTTTTCAATTGGGAATAAACTTAGAGAGCATACTTGAAATAGGCATTATCATGAACCTAGAAATTTAAAAGGCCATATCATAATGGTACTATTTTAACTTATTTTAAAATCCTTTGCCACATCACTAAGTTAGAGCCAAAGAGAGTAAACTAAGGGATTTCCAACCAATGAATATTAAGACTTATTCATTCTCATATCTAAATAATTAAGTTAATCAAAAATTAAAAGATAATTATTGATAAGCTAATAAGAATGAGAGTTAAGATTATTAGCCAATGCTTTATAAGTTTAGTTTTATAAATTTATTTTAACTTTTTTTCATATTATCATCAAAAAGTCAATGAAAGAAAGGTAAAGGATTGTGGGTCAATACAAGAAGGGTGAGTTGGATGGTAGGGGAAATTCACTAGCTAAGACAAGTGAATTAAGCAAATAGAACACTAACACACCCTCATTCTTTTCATTTTGCTTATAGTTTCCCCCACCCTATGTCAACAACTTTATTTCTTCCTTCTTGAAATTAGGTAATCTTTTCGATAGCACCCGTACCAAGTACAGTTAACTATGTGATGAAGTTTCCTAACTATGAATGGCTTGAAACATTGATAGGAAAAGGGCTCAATCAAAGCATGAAGGCAACTAGTGGTGATAGTTTTCTTCTTAGTCTTCCTAAGATGCTTATCAACTGCTTGATTGCTAGCCATCTTAAACTAGCTCTTTTAGTTGTGCTTCCTTTTCCTTGTTCTTAAAGTAACATCTTTTTCATCTTTTGTCAATATCTACTCAGCCTTCTTGTGAAACTTTTTCAATTTAGCTTCCTTAGCAGTTTCTTCAAAAAAGTTTGAAGCTATGCTTAAAAGATTGATAGGAATATCAATACTTATATAGCAAAAAAAAAATTCAAGACTTAAGTTAATCATAACTAATATTCAAGCTAAAAAATAAAATTTACCTATGCAACTATAAAGTTTTTCGTATTCAACCACTTCTATAAAAGATGACATTTTAGTTAATAAGTGGGATTCTATAGGCTTATATGGGTAATGGTCAACAATTATAACTCTCAAGGTCAGTGCCAATCCTCTTTTCGATACTAAAGGTAGATATGCTAAAAAAAGCATTTGGCAAAGGAATTACTCTCGATTTCAAAGGAGTTATATTTATAGGGCTAAGTCATGTTTTTATTGGTATACTTTAAATCACTTTTGCACATAATAAGTATTGTAACTCTTTTTTTTCCATGCTTTTTAAAGGCTTCCTCAGCAATAAGGGTAATTTTTAAGTGTCAATAGTCATATTCAACTTTATAATATTTTTTAAAAGTAAGAATCTTAATATAGTGCATATCTGGAATTTTCTTTAATGCTTCCAAAGTTTTCACAATATGAATATAGGTCAAGTTCTTATCTATGGTCATATAACTATTTTAAACCTTTAAGCTTATAATATATCGATATAAGCATTGCAATAAAAAAAACTTATGTAAAGTAAAGGCATTGCATGGGTTTTGATTATATTGCTCAATTAAAGGTAAGTTAGAAACCATCAAAATCTATCCTTGAGATTGCTAGTTAAGAGTGATGAGCAATTGACCTTGAATCAGGTTGTATTAACTAGCCAAGGTATTAGGTAAATGCCTTTTAATTAACAAGATCTTCTTTTAAGGTAGTCCAATGTAAAGGTATTAGAGGCACAGAAAATGTGCCTAAGTTTCAAAACTTTATAGATTGCTAAGATTAAGCTTGACCACAAACCAAGAAGGACCATTAAGCCAAAAGGCAAAAATAGAAAGCTATTTTATCGACATTTGAGCAATACAAGTATAAAAGGATTTGAAATGTAAGGTGAAAAATTCAATAAAGGAAAAATTTTAGTAATTTGGATAGAATGTCAACTATACATACTCGAACCTAGAAATTAATCCTTTTTTTTAGGTATTTTATAAGTGAATGGAATAGAGAAATGTTTCAAAAAATAAGCTAAAAGCCATATTAAAAAAAATTTAAAATAGGCCACCTAAGTTTGAAAATTGTTCCTAATATTTCATATAAGTCATAACTAGGTTAATGTTCTAAAAAAAATTAGCCAAAATAAATTAGCCTTAAAGCTATTAATTGACACTCACTCAAAATTACAACCAATAAAATATAAGAAAAGCAATTTTTAAAAAAGCGATGCAAAAAAGTGTTTACATAGCTAGTGAAGAAGAAAAAAGTGTATAAAAAACATGTGTATTTGACTTATCATGTCCATTTTCCAAAAAAAGTAAGTAGGTAGAATACTTGGCATCAAGTTTAATTAAAGATCTAAAATTTTTATTTTTCAATACCAAAAAAGGAAAAACTTGGTCACCTATAGCAAATAAACCAACTAAAGCCAAAATGTCAAAGAAAGATAGGCATATCATCTTACAAGGTAAATAGAGACTATTAATGACAAATGACCAAAAAGTTAAAGTAGATCCTAGCAATGGAAGATCACATCTTAGTGAAAAATAAGAAAGTTGAATAACATAAAGAAATACCTAAATTTTTTAAAAATATCTCTTTTTCATATTGAACATAATCCAATTAAGTTAAAAAATCATCAGTTGGATAGGGGAAATTTCTAAAGACCTTAGCCTTTTTTGAAACTTAAGGAAAAATAGGAATGATATTAAAGGTAAAAATGGGTTTGTGAGTGAAAATAGAATTATCATTTTCTTTGTGAGTAAACTTAGAATCATTATTTTCTTCTACAACATATATGGATGTTAGATCAAGATAATAAGTAAGAGGAAGATTATCACACGTATGTCAAAAGTAGAAGATTGTAAGAATTCTTAAAGTTTTAGAATAGCATAATCAACCAAGGTAAGGTCAATAACTTTAATTTGCCTAAAAGCTTAGGAAAATAAGGTAAGAGTAGAAGAAGATCCATATGCCATTTCTTCAAAGAAGATTAAGACAAAGTAAAGGTACAAGGTTATGGAGATTAAAAGCAAAAATGTTAAAAGGTTAGAGTGAGAAACTAAAGGAATAAATTAAAAAGAAAAGGGTATTTAAAGGAAATACGAGTGTATTTATGAAGAGTCATAATAAATGATAACTCATACCATGAGTGACCTTGAAAAGGCATAAGTTTGGTAACTTTTTATGTAAATAATCATAATGGCTAGTACATGATAGACCATGGGCCTATACACACTCCTTAACATGCCATGTGTTCTTAAGCAAATCCCAAAAGATATGCTTATCAGAAGCATATAAAAAGGCTTGCCTATTGAAATGATGTTGTTTTGGATATTTCATAGGTTTAAAAAATTTCTATTTCCTTTTTTAAAGGGCAGCCGAGATTGATCAACCGAACATGAATAGGGCTAGCAGATATGCCTTCATTTTAAATCATTTAATGCATCTCAAATATAAAAATTACTTCTTTAGCTTAGTTAGTTAAAAATTTTAAGAAATGCTAGTTTCACTTCCTTTTGATTTATATTTCAGGGAACTAAAACTAAGAGACCTCTATTAACCCATTTTATAAGATTTTAATAGTTGACAATTTTAACATGGTAAAAAACCTTAACAATCACTATCTACAGAAGGATGTAATTGAAAATCATGGAAATGATAAGGTTCCAGTATTATTTCCATTGGCTCATTAGGAAAAGTAAAAAAAAAGTTATAAAGTCGAAGTTATGAGAATCTCGGGACAATTTGCTCAAGGATGTGCAGGAGAGTTGGTTAATAGTCTAGTACTTTATGGATAATACCAAAATTTTAGGGATTATTGGTAGTTGTCAGAGTATCAACAAATGCTTAACCATGTGTTTAGCTATATTGTGAAGTGGCAAACATCTATAATGGCTATTAATTGTTGAATTGAGCTTATAAATACACTTATATCCACAAGCAAAAGGCTTCTTTTGCCAGTATTACCGTTAAAGCATATTATATTCACTTTACATTTATCCTAGCGCTCTATTAGTCCTTTTTACAGCACTTTGTTCTAGTCCTTTTACATTTACACAATCAACCTTTTTCCATTGTAACATAGTTGTTGTTAAGGACCTTTACATCATCATTACAGTTATCTTGTACTTTCCAAACTAGTTTATAGTGAAGTACCATGTTAGTTGTATTTTATTTTTGATTCATTTTTATTTGTATCAATATAAGTTATTTATAACTTTGTATGCTCATTCATTTACTTAATACTTTTGTAATTTTGCTTCCTATTATAAAAGGATTAGAACTCCAACAATAAACTTTATGTGAGACCATTTTAGGAAAAAAAAAAGGTCAAATTGCTTTGCGATCTTACCTACAATTTTTTATTACAAACATAATCATATATAAATTACACAATTAAAGAATTCTATTTTAGCATTTAGTTAGTAATAGTTTCACACATGTTTACATTCATATACCTTGTGTTAATTTATAATTATATAAATAAATTTCTTTAAAATTTTTACATCAAACAAAGTTTATATGTGAGTTATTAACTGACAAAAACTTAGCAACCTTTCATTCGAATTGAATAAGTGTCTTAGATTACAAATTTTTTCACATTCCTAAAATTAAATTAGATTATTTAGTTGACAAGATTCATGTTTAAATTAATATTAAAAAATATTATTTAATAAATTTAAGAAATTATTCAATTATATAAATCTATTCATATATACATAACAATTAGGTTAAGTTGTAATTTTATATTTATATTTCCTTATTACCATAGTTGATCAACCAATATTAATGAGAAAAATATTTTTAAATTACTAACACTATTACAGATTTGTCCTATAACATTGCAATATTAGTGTTGATTAAAATAAAAATTTACATATAAAATGGTACGATGACATTTTTTATAATAAGTACAACTTAACACATTATTACAAAATAACTAATAAACATCAAGTGTTTAAAGAATTATACATTAAAAATTGACTCACATTTAATCAAGTGCCATAGTATATATGATTTTAACATTGGTTAGTAAAGTATTTTAAAATATAAAAATAACATCAATTTTTATGTTATTTTTATATTTCAAAAGAACTAACATTATTTATGTTTCTATCATCCTAGAAAATAATATTAAATATTATTTACTTTCTACAAACTAACATCTAATAGTCAAAATACCATGTCGGTTCTTTTAAATAATCAATGTTTTATATCTTAACATTAACCACCCAAACCTTAGCCATCAATTCCTCATTTCTTCATTCCAAACCCTGTCACATCCCCATATTCTTCACTTTTTCATCCTTTCTATTTGCCTTGTATTACAAACTAGATATAAAAAGCTAACATTTCTTATTACTCTAGAAAATTTTAATTTAAATAACTTTAAACAATAAATTTAATAACAATAAATTAAAAATAATAAAAAGTTGTATATAATACCACAATTAAAGATAGGTGTTTTTTTAAATCTATCTTGATACCATTGGTCAATATGTAAGGCTTGTACTCGTTAACAAAGTCTTTTGAGTGCAATACTTATTAATATAATGAACATTGATGAAAAATTAGTGTATTACATATTTTTGTATGATGAATAGTAAATTATATGAAAAAAATACAAAAGAAGATAAATGAGATCCAATTTCCCATCTGTGTAAACTTGTAAAAGTTGTATCAAAATAATAGGAAATAAAATAGGATTGATTTTTAAACTAGAAACTAAATTGTAAGAATAATCACAAGAAAAAATACTCATATTTGTATTTTGTACTTTTCTAAGGTGTGTTAAACCTCATATATTTAATTATAAGCTAACTGAACTTTCAATCCTACAAAATAATTAGTGAGTAAATATGTAACTAAAGAAAATTAATTTAAAGTTGGAATGAAAGCATATCTCATTAAATAGAAAATCATTTTAGGGCTAGGATGGCTTTAGGATTAAATTTATAAATGATGTCATGCTTCACTCTTTTTGTTTTCAACTTATGTCATGTTTTATCCTTTTCATTTTTAATTTGTGCTGCCTAAGATTCCACATTTATTACTACATGACAATCAATATCTAAAATTTATATTACATTTCAATTATGAAAAATGAATATCATCTTTAATACAATGATATTATTCTATTAAATAATATTTGATGTTGGTTACAATATAAAAACTAATGTCATAATAGATGAATGTCTTTTGAAAAAAAATTTTTTTTCTTATTATAAAATTAAACAAAACAACAACAAATTGGATATAAATGAAATTAGAAAAAATGAGATAGGAGATAATATATTACAAATATGCATTCTTCAATTTTGCATATTTTCACATTACTACATAAATATATATAATGAAAAAATATTATTTATAATGAGCAATAGACCTCACATTTACAATAAACATGCATGATATCTCTATAAAAATTAAAAGAAAAAGTGATTATTATATGGTTTTAATTCTTCCATATTACTTAATGACTTTTAATGTATTTAATTTAATTAATTTTGTATTTATTAACTTTAAGATGTTGATTGCTTTATTTGCTCCGAAGCTCTCAAGGTTCCTATATATTAATATGAAAATAAGCACGTTTCTTGCTCTATGTGTATTAAAGTTTGATATAACACATAGACCAAGCAATATATCAATTTTCACATTGAAACACGAGAAGCGTGAGAGGCTTATAACATAAAGAAATCAAGCACCTCAACATGATAAGGAAGGTAACACATGCCATTAATGTCCTATAATTAGAAATGTTTTAAATCTTATGATTATGGCAATAGCATTAACCATAGCATATGCTCATGGCCATCTAATTGGATGTGG
Source organism: Sindora glabra (assembly GCA_020226215.1). Lineage (NCBI taxonomy): Eukaryota > Viridiplantae > Streptophyta > Magnoliopsida > Fabales > Fabaceae > Sindora > Sindora glabra. Next base: position 23,756,787 of record CM035230.1, on the reverse strand, counting down.
AAGATAACTATGATTTGATGCGATGCCCATGACCATAAGACATTACTTTTGAGAATTAAGATGAAGGATGTGGATTATGGTATTCAACATTAAGAAGTAATTGGAATCCCCCAAAGCTCCTTCAATTAAAGGACTTATGTCCACATTTTAGCAATAAACATAAACATTTTATAAAGAATTTAAAAGGATTCTTGTTTGAAGTCTTTACAAATACTTTGTAAAATTTCTATGTTTATGGCTAAAGTGTGAATACAAGTTATTGGATAGAAATTTGATTTTAAAAACTTCTGGCAAGATTAATTTTTAGAATTCATTAACAAAAAAGCTTCTAAGATGAAGGGTGTAAAGCGTAGTATTGACATTACCTAGGTTATAGAGAAAATTAAGTAATCTCTTAAGGTTCTTTCCAAGATATAGATATAAGTCCTTGTAAGAAACTTTAAAAATTCCCTAAACCGTCTAAATAGCCATGATAACATTAAATACTAAGATTTACATCACCCAAATTAGAAGCTTTCTTTTATGTGAAAGGAGATCTATCTTGAAAGATAATAGATTTATTATCAAAATACCCTATTTATAGGTTGGAAGAAAATGATTAGACATTAGTTATTAACTAAAAATTGACATAATTAGTTTAGGTTTTAATAACTTGAGATGTTGATTAAGTAATAAAATATGAACTATTTATGAATAATTATGACAATTGAAATAAATTACACGATGGTTACAAAAAAAAATAGATGTAATTTGCTATTATTGAATAGTCACAACAATTGAAAGGTACTTTCACAACAATCACCACTAAAAACTGACATTTTAAGATCATTATTGAAGTAATCTTCACTTACATCCATTTGGACTTCTTTAGTTCTATTCATTTGAGCTTTTTCATAAATTCATTCATTTAAACATATTCAATTTTATTCATTTAAACTTCTTTACAAATAACATTCATTTAGACATCCTTATATATTTTAAGAAAATGTCATCATATTATATGTTAGTTAGACTCAAAATTAACATTTTTATGTCTATTATTCCCTTAGCATTATTATAATTTTAGTTATTTAAATAACTAAATATGGAAAAAAAGTTATATTTGAAGTAATTTTACACAAAACATTATATTTTTTTCAATATTTCTTCTCTTTGTCAATCTTTGTAACTTAAACACTTATTATAAAATTTTAACCAAAAATAACATACAAATAAGTAAAGACAAATAATTTTACAAATTTAAAAAATTTTAATTATTATTACTCTATTCATAATAAAAGTGCAAACAAATGAGTAAATGCTAAATCATTAATAAATAAAAACTACACATCTATATATGAATACATAAAAATAATAAAAAAATTACTACGTATCAAAATCTTCACCTTCATGTAAACTCCAGCATTGTTATTCAAATTTCTTCGATTTGTATATTCTATTAAGATATGAAAGAATATATAACAAAAGAGAATCAAAGGCTAGAGTTCTCCCATTATATACTTTTTGGATAAAAGAGGAGAGAGACATTAGAAACTCTTCCATTTACTAATTTTTTTATTCTACTTTTACTACATACAAAATGAGATAATATACAATGTGAAAAAATGAAGGTTAAGGTTTTTCCATTGTTCATTTTCTTGATGAAGGTGTAGTAGTTACATTATGTATCAAACTCATCATACTCAAGAGTATATTAGAGAGATATCAAAAGAGTTTATAAAGAAAAATAAAGTTAAATTATAAATTTATAAAAAAATATATGTTGATTATTAAACAAAACTGATATTGTGTGTTTCTATGATTTTTAAATCAACTTATTAAATGCTTTTTAAACGACAACTATTAACAAGGACTATTATCTTATACTTCTACAATTTCTAATGAGACTTTTGAATAGAGGTATCAAAATAGGTTAAGTTTAACAAGTTAACCTAGAACTAGTATAATTTTATTTGACCTGAGATTAGGACTGATGTGAAAAATAATAATAGTGACTCAATTTGATAAGGAATTAAGAATGGTTAGCTCAACTTGATAAAAGATTAAAAATAATAAGTATTAGCTTAATAATAATAGTAAGTAATAAATAATTAATTTATTATATATTTAATTTTTATACATATTAAAATAATAATTTTATATATTAAAATTATACTTATATATATAATATTAAAGTTATATATATGAGAAATATTAAATAAATTTTAATATTAAAATTAATAAATTCATATGTTTAATATTGTCATTATCAAAATAAATAATTATATTAAAAATTGAATTAGTACTTTTATATTAAAATTTTAATTTATTTTAAAATTTTAAATAAATAATTTTGATATTTATTTTAAATATGTAATGTACATATATATAATATAATACATTATTATTTATTTTTATTATTATATATAAATTGTTATAATTATTTTTATTAATATATTATTTACATAATTATTTATTTATATATATTTAATAATATGTAAATTATTAAATATATTTATTTTTATAAATAATACTTTGGACTTGATTAATATATATTTAACAATATATGTTTATTTTCATATATAATATATGTGGATATTTATTTGTACTCATTTTATTTAATAATAAAATTTTTCTAAACTAGATCTTGTGATTTTTAACCTTCTTAATGGGGTTTTCCATATTAAAATTGTTATCTCTTAATCTATTTCTTATCATTTTTAGTTTTATTAAATAATAATAATTTTTAAGTAATAATAAAAAATATAATTATATTTTATTATAACAAGAGTAATCATAATGATAATAATAATATATAATAATAATCATAGGATGGAATTTTATTCTAAAATTTAAAGTTTTTCATTACTAATTAATCATTTAAAATTTTAACATTTAATTTTAATTACAAGTTTTATTATATCTCGAATTTAAACTTAACTTATTTAAATTAAATAAATTTTTCATAAATAATTTTTAAAAGTATTCAAATTATTTTTAATCAATTTTTTTCTCATGTATTAAAAGTGATGAAATTTTAATTTAAAATTTTAATATATTGAAAAGTTACCAATATATCCTAAGAAATTAAGAAAAAACTACATTAATATTTAAAGAATTTATTATTTTATTTTTTAAAATATTTTATATTTAATCTATTTAAAATTTAAAAAATATATAATTTTTAATTTAATTATCTCAATAAATTTATCCAAATTTTATCCTTTTAATAAAATTTTAATGATAATAATAAAATATAATTACATTTAATAATAATAAATTTTAATTAATTAATGATGTCAAAAATAATAACAAATAAATAATTAATATGATAATAATAATAAGTAATAGGTTATAAAATCTGTTTGAACCTTTCTAGTAAATATTGACTCGGAACTAAGACTGAGATTAAAATTGAAATTATAATAACCTAATTTGAATCCGACTTGGTGAAAAAGTAGCTCAACTTAAAACTGTCCCATTATACAATTTTTATCTATTAGGTTAGTTTAATAAGGTTAGATTAACCTATTTTGTAGGTTTATTTTTGAAATATTTTTTAAATGACAATTGTTAACTAAAACCAATGTCGTATAATTTTATAATTTCTAATAAGGTTTTGAAATTTATTTTAGCTGACAGTTGTGTATAAAATCAATATTATAAGTTACTGCACAAGGTTTAGATGTCAATTGTATTCTTATCAATCATCTTGAGTTTTCATATAATTTCAAAAATTTCATCACTTCAAAATAAACATTAATTTTGTTGTAAACAAACACTTATCGACCAATGTAAATCATCAATTTTATATTAGAATCATATTAGTTAAAATAACATTATAAAGTTTTATTTTCTAATGGGAGATAAATGGTTTAACTTAGGAAAACATAAGATAACAATTACACATTCAACTAATGTTGAATATATGGAATATTGGATATCTAAAGAAATACCATATCAATCTTTAAATACTTGTTATCTAAAGGAATATCATATAGAATATTAGATATCAATTGTAGATTAAACCAATGTTTAAAGGAATGTCAATGACCAATTAATGATAGTATTTACAATTTTATTGAAAACCATAATGCACATTGGTATTTTAGATGTTACTTGAACTTGAAAATCAACGTCTAAAGATTATTTACAACTAATTAATATTTGTATTTATAGTATTATTAAAAACTATAAAGATTATTTGTATTTTAACAATCTTCTTGTTTAAAATGTACTATGACATTCATGAGGTAAATACTTACAATGTCAATTATTTAAATAATTAATGTCTAAAAGGTATTTCAATGGGCTCAACATGAAAAAATTTATTTTTAAGATGTTAATTATATGTTAATAATCGATGTATAATGTTATGCATAGCCTATAAATTTTGCTCCATTCTACATTTGAAACATTTCTGTTATGTCTTAGCCTCAATTATCTAACTTTAAAGTTTGGTCCTGATTCAAAGATATACCCTCTTCCATCTCACAAAGCCCGTTGAAAATAATGTAAATCTTATCAAAGAACTTGTCTCTCCTTTAATATAACAATGTGTAAACCTTACATATATGAAATATGTGAAACTTGAGATGCTAGAAGAAAGGCAAATCCTTTAATAAGATATGCAACATTTCTAAATGGGCTTTGCAAGAAGGAAGAGCGGTTATCATTAAATTCATTCCAAACATTAACATTGGTAATGGAGAAAAATATATTGCCAAGACTAATAATTGATGAAACATAATGATGAAGATCAATTTGTTTGTTATTACTGAGATGAGACCCTTCCTTTATCCTAATGTCTCTATAAAGGTGGAGAAAAACTCTTATCTTAACATTATCAAATTGAAAATAGGCCTAATGATTTGAATTCCCTCTAACTTAAAAGCCTTTAAGTATATAGAATTGATTGTTTAGTATATTAGTATTTATTTTATCATATTAATGTTTTAGTGTATTTATTGATAATGTAAATATATATATGTAATTAGTTATTTTTGTATTTTATTGATGTAGTAATGTAAAAATTTTATTGAAATAAATAAAATTAAAATTTCATAATTCTTCATTGTCATATTTTTTTATTTTAGTTTCTAATTGCTATTATTTACATTTGTAACTTTTTATATTTGGATAGGTTTTTATTTTTGAATTGAGAATCATTTCAATGTATAATGAGTTAAAGATGTTACTTTTTTTCTTTTTTGTACATTTAAAAATAATTATCCAATCTAAGTTTTAAAATTTTCAACATATTGATTTGTTTTGTATATAAATATGTGAAAAATAAAACATTTTGTTAAGGATGGAATATTTCAACATGTTGTAAAAAATAAATAAACCACATTGTTTACTTTCTAAGAACCAACATCTTTATGTTATGATGTCTACTTATCATAATAACTAATGTATTAAACTATATTTATCATTTTTAGGCACTTATTGTTTTGCAATAAAAAATTATGAAACCACGTTGGTTGTTTATATAAAATTGACATGGAAAGTAATTAAGAAGGAAATTGTTTGTTAACTAATATGTTATATTCTATTTTTAACATTTTTACATTAAATGTTGGATATTTAACATCGATTCAATTTTAGTATATAATCGATATAAAATATCTAATAACATTATTTTACTTTTCAAATATTTTACGAAAATAAGGGTAAGGTTGATATAGATGGTAATTCCAGACTTAATGCCAAAGAGTATAATGTAGAGTTTTTTTATCTTCCTTTCAAGATTCATTATGACCTAATGAGATATTCCTACCAAAGTTTATCAAAGTTTGTATTCAATTTTTCATTCATTTCCCATCTCATTAAATTCTTCTTTATTACATCAAGTTGCATTTGCAATGTCTTTTTTAACAAAAAGAAGAGTCACATAATGTTGTCATTGTGTACTTCTATTTTTATTTGGATTTTGCATGTTTAGTTTCTTTTTCTAGGGTTTAGGATTGACTAAGTGTTGATATATATTTAGTCATTTCATTAAAACTCTCATATTATTCATATATTTGTGTATTCTTTGATATGTGAATTTCTTAAGTATTTGTTGTATTTTTGCTTTAGATTAGGTAATCTTGGATCATCAATGGATGTATACTCATTGTTTGATCCTTAGATATGCCAAAAGGTTTGGTGAGTTTATTAGATTTGATATAGGTAAAGAGAAAGAAGAGGGAATTAGTCACAAATGTCCTTATAAGAAATATGTCTGTGTTAGGATGCTCAATTTAACGAAGATAAGAAATCATCTATTTTTCAAGAGCATTAACCAAGGGTATACATGATAGAAATGACATGAGAAAAGTAAGTTATCTAGTTCATCTCATTCCTATAGAGACAAAAAAGTCCATAAAGATTGAAGATAATTGTATTCATATTTTACGTGCCTATATTTTATGTATAATAGGTAGCATTTTTGAAGTATTAATTAATTTCTTTTTTTTTGTAATAGTATGAGTGGTTAAATAACTAGATACACATACACTAAAATTAGGGATCAAATCCTAGATGTAGAGGAAGGTACAAAGTCTTCCAAAGATATTAGGTACTACTTGAGCTAAAGACTTTTAGCAAAGTATTAATTAGTTTCTAATACATATTTATATATTTTAATTTTCTAATATAATGTAGATTTTATGTTTAACCCTAATCATCTTAACATTTGGTGTTGAATATCATACTCCTTGACTCAACAAACAACATATGATATTACTAAAGTTTAAAAATTAAAGTTAAGAAATAAATTTCTCTTCAAATGAATTATATTGTAGTAATGTTGTACCTATAACATCAATTTTAATGTGCTTATACCCTTCTTTTGTCACAGTGAATTTCATCAAGATTTCTATTAATAGTTATGTCATTGCAACACAATATAACTTCTTTTTTTAGAATTTAAAAGTATTAACCTAATTTTTCCCAAACATTTATATATTATATATCTTTAATTATTTAGGCCTAATTTAATGTATAAAATTGTTTCCTTGGGTATTTATTGTATTTTGGATATTATTTTTTGCCATAGAAATATTGAGATAAGGTTTGACTATTATTATTTGTAATAATACTACTTGTATAATAATATGGTGCCTAGATTTTGTAATTAGATTTGGATATTACTTTAAATGTAGTGGCGGTATAGGTAAATATTGTTGAAAAAAATTAATAAATAATTTTTGTTTTATGAAATACCATCATTTCTTTCTAGCCATATTTTATTTATTACTTAACAAAAGCTGATGTAATATGTGAAATTTTTGTCATGAATGAATATTGACTTTCAATGGCTATTTTGAAATCACTGTCATAGTCTGTATTTCACATCGATTATACATCGATGTCTAATGTGAATGGTTAATCAATATTTCAGAATTATACACCTCAATTTTTTTACGAAATGATCAACTTCACTACTTATATTCCACATCATTTTCAAAATTGAAGTTCAATGAGCTGAATATACAAGTGCCCGTATATACATTTTGTAGCAACCAATGTCAAAACCCTACAACAACTAACATCAAAGGAAAAATCTATAATAAAGTAAATATTATAAAATAAAATTTAAAATTATCAAACTATAGCTACATTATTTATAAAAGTAATGAAATGTATTTATTTATGTTTAAAATCAAAATAAATGAAATTAATAATATTACAAAAAATTATTTATTTTCATTATATGATATATATATATATATAAAAGGATTTTTTATAAAAACTATGCATAAAATTTATATTATTTCTTGCATAAATATTAATAAGAAATATCTATATATTTTAATTTCATTTTTTAAGATTTATTAAACTAGTTAATGAATTTTTTAAATTCAAATTTTATAAGATCAATACAAGTGGTAAATTTAGATTAGTACAAATATTATATTTTGATTTATTTTTTATAAGAAAATTAATACAATCAATATATAAAGATATGATGATAATTTATTTAGATTCAATAGTTTTGGAAATGTTAAAAGATATGGCAAAATTTATAAAGTAATATTTCTTATATTGAAAAAATATTTAATGTATTTATTATAATATAAATTTGTACATTGCATGAGATCATCCCTAATATTATTTAATATAACTAAAATTCTTTTTCCCTAAAATTAATTTTTGAAGTTTGATTTGAACTCCATCTAAATCTAAAAACTTCAATAAATGCATGAAAGTAATTACACTTTTGGAACACCTTCCACCTAATATCTTTGTAAGGCATAAGTGAATATTGTAAAAGTTAGATAATAAGACTAACATATAACAAGATCACGTATTAATGCTTAATTCTTAAAGAAGAGATCGTAATATTAGAATTTTAAAATATTTTTTTAAATATCTTTGATCTTATTTTTTCTTTTAGTTGAACAAATCCTTTATCGCAACTACCTTATTAAGTTAAAAAGAGAGATTGTTTAATAAGTAAAATATCTTTAAAAAAATGATGGCAAATATTAATAATTCAATTTTTATTTAAGAAGTATTTTCAAATTTTACTTTCTATAAATCACATAATTTGCAATTTAATATAACATTTCATTGAATTTAAAATGTGTAATACATTCATTTACTTTTATTACTAAAGTTAACCTTTCAAAATTTTTACAATTTTCTTACTGATTTCTACCAAACCTATGTGATTATCCCTCTTCTTCACTAATAATATTCTTTATTTCATTAGTTTTCAAAAATCTTTATTGTTAAGTAATGACATCTAATAAATTCAGTCTCTGTTATGCTGATTACATTTGAAACAATCATGCCTTTATTGTAACTAAAATTTTGTTGTATACCGCTATAAATTTACATGGCTCGTGCAAGATATTCTAATCACTTATTTCATATATTATCTAATATATTTGTCTCATAATTAATTTTTTAAAATTTATTTGAATTAAATCCAAAGCTGGTAGCTATATATCTTTCTATTTATACTTTCAAGAATTAGCTTGATAATTCTTTTTACGGTATCCTCTACCAAAATAAACATCCAAATTTTACAATCATACTCCTGTGTAGCATTTTTATCGTTATTGGAAAATTGACTGGTTGTCATTTTATTCACATTTACCATAAAAGTGATATTCACATTCTCTCTCCTAGGACATTAAGTCAATAATATAGTTATAATCTTATCTTTATTAATCTTCCTTCCAACTAAATACAGCTCATCCACTAGTGTAGTAATCTTCATTTACTATAAAATTTGGTTGCTTTGTTGTACAGATAAATTCATTCTTAAAAGAATCCATCCATTCTTCTCTGTAACCTCAAATATAGAAAATATTTATTAGCATCATATTTCAATTTTTAAAAGTCATGTAAAAAGTAAATATTTGGGAATAATATAATTTATTTTAAATAATATTTAATTAGCTTTGCTAATAATTAAATTATGGTAATAGTTAAAAATAATTAAATTATGTATTGAAGCCAATTTGATTGGTATATTGAGTTTTTGTAATTTAAATATTATATATATGGATAGAAAAAGTGAAATTAAACTACAACAATTGGACTCTATTGAGATGATACCTATTAAAACAATAAAAAATCAATCATTATGTAGGATTTTTAAGTATTTTTTATAAAAAAAATTAGAAAAAAATTGCTATGCCAATGACATTGTTACTTGCCTAGATAGCTTAGGTGGGAAATTGACTGACAAAAGTCAGTGGGAATTTTCAAAAATATGCTACATAGATCATATTATTATTTGCATAGCTTTTTTTGTGGAAAATTTCCTAAAAAACAACAAGTCGTTTGGATAGCGTACTTGAAAATCAACCATGTACCATTAGCGAAAGGCATGCTACATAGCGAAAGGCATGCTACATAGATGATATGTCGTTTGTGTAGTATTTTAATTTTGAAAATTAAATGGATACATAGATGACATTAATGTATGAATAGAATAGCCTTTAACACTCAAATGCATGTGTGCCTAATGCATTCTATACTAATAACCAAGATAAGCAATATCAAGAATTGAGTTTTTATCGTTTGTATACCTTAATCCTTTAAGTTACAAATCAAGGCCCTTCTTTTGCCACTACCATGCGCTCTACTTATGCCATTGGAGTTCTTTAAGCACATTTTCAAGCTCTTTCATATTCTCTTACCATTATTTTGTTAAATGCTCAATTTGTATTATTGGGAGTTAACTTATATTTTGATTAATTTATATTTCAGTTTCTTGCTTCACTATTCCATTGAAGGAGACTAAAAAAAACTTATACAAGTTTTTCTTTCAATGGTATTGACATAAAATATGAATATGAATATGAATTTTTGCTTCATTATTTAGTTTGACAAAATTATTATTTTGTATGTTTGTTGTGTTTATTACCTTAAATATCTAATGATATTGATATAATATCTGAATATGAGTTTCTTTTAATGCTTTATTGTGTTGTTGATAAAATTATTACTTTGTAGAAGTTGTTATGTATATTATTTTAAATATCTAGTTAGTTTGATATAAGATAAGAGAATAAAATTTGTAATAGTTTAATGTTAGAAGTAATTTTGAATAATTTTATTAAATTGTTAAATTATATAACAAATAAAAGTAATTAAAAAATGATTACACATTAAAGTTGACAATTGTCGTAATGAAAATGTAAAATTTTTTATGATATGAAATATTTAATAATTTAACTAGTCATTTAAAACACTAAAAAAATAAGTATTTTCAATATTTAAAAATTAATTAATTACAAGATAATATATAATTAATAAATGTGTGGCATTAAAAACAAAGTAGAATAAAATTATAATAGTTTAATATTAGAATTAATTTAGATAATTTTATTAAATTGTTAAATTATATAAAAAATGAAAGTATTAACTAATGATGACACATAAAATTTGGCAATTACAGTAATCAAAATGCAAAATGTTGATGATGTGTAAAATTTAAAAATTTAAGTAATCATTTAAAATAATAAAAAAATAAGTAATGTTAATATTTAAAAAAATAATTACTTACAAATATTCAATAATTAATAAATGTGTAGCATTAAATAACAAAGTAGAATAAAATTGGTAATACTTTCATATTAGAAGTGGTTTAGATAATTTTATTATACTATTAAATTATATAAAGAACTAAAATAATCAAATAATGCTAAAATATATGAAAAATAACAATGCTAAAATTATAAGTTAATTAAGATATTTGATTTCAAATGAAGGAAGAATTAACTAATAAAATATATAAATTTCAAATATCAATGTAATAATATATGAAAAATTAAATATTAGCTACTTGTTAATTTAATGAAAATGAATTTATTATATTGTTAAGATTATCATAATAAAAAATTATAATAATTTCAAATTGAAATACACCTACACTATAACCTTAAACCCTTTGACCAACCAACCCTTGTATTATTTGATAAATTTGGACAGTTTGGAATAGGTTCTTCAATTATTACTATTAATTTATCTACTCATTATTCTACGTTGTAAATATTTCTTATCTCTTCATTGTTCTTTGGATGTATACTATATCAATATGTAGTCTAGACACTTGGATAATTATTAAGAGATGCTATTAAATTTTCTATATGTATAAAATGTATCATGGATAAGTTGAAATAATATTACAAGAATATCTTAAATACAATAAGGTCTTACCCTTTAGAGTTAAAGTGATAAGATGGATTTAAGGCATAGAACAAATATGCACATTAGATTGAATCATACAAGAAGTTGTAACATTATAAGTTGTTTACACTATGTTTGTTAACAAAATCTAGATAACCCTATGAGATCAATTATTTGATAAGTATTGAAATAATGCTACTGTACTTGTGAAGAGAGTCATAAACTTTGTCAATGATGAGGGTTAGTAAGATATCCATGTAAGAAGTATGTAATTGTGTTATACCAGTGATTAGAGACATTAGAGGCATATATAATAAACATCGAATTTAATCTATTTTATATGGATTGGATCCATCATGGTAAAGAGTACGTATTCATAGGTAAAGCTATGTGTGGGACACTTCTTAATGATATAGATGAGATGGTTACCATTGTACATGACTTCATTGACTTTCATACCACTGATCAAGTAAATGAAAATGATTGAGATGGGTTTGAGGATGTCTTAGAGGGAACACATCTTATAGCTAAAGCTTTAATTACCTGTTCATAGAATTTGAAACAGAATTGTATTCTAAGTTAACATTCTTGCATCGTGCTACAATTAAAAATATTACTAATATTCTATACCTTATTTTAAAATTAACACAAAAAATAAGCATGCAAGTGAATTGAACTAGTGATGGTAAATTTTCATAAGTGTCATACATTTCATATTAGGGGTAGGTGCATCTAGATGCTGAAAGCTATTTGTGTAAGTAATTAATTTATTATTAAATAATTTTAATTATCCTAGGAGAAGCTATTTACTCAGATTATCTGATTTTTATAAAAAAAATCCAAGCCAAAATGCTAGAATTGATCACCTAACGATCTTTATAATCTAGTGCTTCCTCTAATGACTCTTTAAAAAGTTCGCTGCAAATCGATGAGCTTACTATTATCAACGAGGTCTTAGGTACTTGTTGAAGGTACAGGAAGATGGTGGGTCATGTGTTTGTCGAAATATTATATAGCACCCTTGGCAATAGTTTATCCATTGTAACATTTCCTTTGAGATAGCAATAAGGTGCAGAATTAAAGAAAGATATGTAGAGCTACATTATCGATAGTCAACAAGCCCTCTTTATGTAGCAATAATGGATTCTCTATTAAGAGCAAATGAAATAATAGACCTAGATCGAGCTTGCGAAGTTGTATGACGCTTTAAAGACCATAGGGCTCAGTCTACCTTATCTTACACCATTTTCTCCTCCTTAAATGATAGATGTCCCTCATTTAAAAGTATCATTTAGATTCGCTCAGCGTTCACCCTTTGCTCCCTAGTCATAGTTGTCCCTACCTTTACCCACTACACTTGTATTCACCTTTCGATGATGTCGAGAATGATACCAATGATTATTTGATTTAGCTATTTTTTATATTGTGCATTCACTTTTTATTAATTACTTTATATTATTATATATAAATATTATCGTATTTTTTTATCATATATTATTTGCAATTTTACTTTACATAATTATCTTTTGTCTTATTTACTCTTATAATTGATATAAAAATATTTATCAATTATTATTAATAATTATAAAAATATTTAGGTATGTTGTTAATTTTCTTTTTAGTGCTTGTCATTGAACATAAATTCTAAAAATCAAATATAAAACTAAAAAATATTTAAAAAATGCTACATATATAACATATATCGTTTTAATAGGTAGGAATTTTTTTTTTAAAAAAATTAAGTTTACATAGATGACAATGTCATTTTAGTAGGTTGGCACTTATACATATGAGATGTTGTTTGCATAGATGTGTTGAATTTAACCAATTTGGCACAATACATCAATGATTTTGTCATATATATAGGTGCTATCTTTCAAAATGACATCAAAAGTCATTTGTGTAAGTGGCAATACTTGTAAGTCTATATCGATAACTTAGTACAAATGATAATGTCATCTAGAGTAGTTCATACTAATGACCAAAAAACCTATATAGATTATTTTAGTTTGTTTGTATATGTAGTGTGAATGTTTTTATGTGATAGATGAGAAAAGAAATCATAATCATTAGATCATGCATTTGATGATAAGAACTAAAATATAATTCAAAGTTCCATAATTATTTAAAAATGTCACATGATTGCTTAAGTTATATGACTTTGTTTTCTAATCCTAATTCTTCAATGCACTATACATACATACATACATACATACATACATACATACATACATACATACATATATATATGAGTAAATAAAATATTTAGCACCTTTTTTTGTAAATTTAGTGGCTATTATATTTAACGGTGTCAATTTGGGTTAGCGGGTCATATTTGTGTCAAGTTGAAGTATTTTCTCTATGCATTTATATTGGACCTGAACATGATTTATTTAACTATACAATTCAAGTCAACGTGACATGACCATACCTATTTAACTTGAAATATTCATAATATGTTTACATAGATTGCAACACAACCTATTTAACTCAAACTGATTTATGTTAGTTTTTTATTTTTTATTTATTTAATAAATATTATATATTAAAAAATTATTTTGTATCTAATTTGAGCAATAATTAAATTAAAAAAGTTTAATTTTCATCTAATATCTAGTAAAAATTTTCTTTTATTTTTCTCTCATTTATCTCTCCTACTAATTTATTTAAGATTTTTCATCTAATAAAATTTGAAAGTACATTTTATATATAGAGCCAAATTTTAATAAGAAATTTATCACTTAATTAGAGAAAAGAACTCATCGAAACAGAGAAAGAGTTGTAATGTTGTTATTGCTACATCAGCTATTATTATTTCATCATTGTCATTGAGGAATGTGAAAGATGAGCTGCTACATTAGGATTTGGGGGTTTTTTTTCTTTCTCTTTATTACTTTTATTTTATTTCCTTCTCCACATTTAGATTTAAGCACTTTGATTTAAGCAATCTATTTTAATTTTCCAAGAATTAGGACTTTTCATTTTAGTTTACTAATTTTTTTAGTTCCTAAACTTTCAATTTTCTTCATTTTTCACTTTCAAACTTTTTATCTTTAAGGTTTTACTTTAAAAATAAATGCTTTAGGATATATTCCTTTAAAAAAGTTTAGTCTAAATTTTTAAAGTTTTATTTTATATAAATTAATAATTAATAATCCTATAATATGAGTTACACAGGTTGGGTTAACCTAATTAATAACCTTTGTAACTTAAATGGGTTAAGATAGATTATGTGAGTTGATTAGAACTTAACATAAAATTTATTTGAATCAAAAGGGTCAACCTATTTATAATCCGAACCTGATCGTGCTTGATTCAAACCTACATATCTCATGTCATATTATTGTGCTATATCGAAAATTATCACCTCTAATTACATCCATGAAATTTTACAACTAGTACAATTAATCTCCAATTTTTCTTTTGTAATAATTATCCATCCCTCCTTTCATACGTAATACTAAAATAAATGGTGAAAATAAAAAATAAAGAATATAACAAAAGATTAAATATATATTTAATATTATTAAGGTGAGAGTTAATAGTCAATTTGAATATTTTTCATTCATATTAATATTATAGATTAATAGAGAAATGAATAATTATAAATGATGCTAATCATGAAATTTGAAGAATGTGTCAGTTACTACCTTTATAAATAAAAGATTAAATATTGTGTTTATTATATATATATATATATATATATATATATATATATATATATATATATATATATATATATATATATATATATATATATATAGAGAGAGAGAGAGAGAGAGAGAGAGAGAGAGAGAGAGAGAGGGGATCAATTTTTGTTAACCGGTAGTGTATATGCATTTAAATAACTCACATCAAATATGGTATTTAATCTCAATAAAATTTAAAGATCAACATCAATTCATTTTAAACAATTTGTTAACACTAGTGTATATATATTTAAATAACTTACACTGAATATGGTCATTAATCTCAATAAAATTTAAGGAGTGAGATGAATTTATTTTAAACATTTTTTATACAGCATGTAACTTGCTCTCCCCCAATTTAATGCATTAAATACGAATACTCATATCATTAATGAATCAAAATTTATTTTAGTAAATGATATTCATAAAAGTTTATTATCGAGTAATATATTAAGAATACACTAATCATTAAATTAAGACACTTACATCATTTAAAAATGAAAATCTGCTAAGTTATGTCATACAATTTCATTTGTTAAAATATTAGATAAAAATACATAGCATACTATATATAAAATATTTTTAAAATATATATTATATAAAAGTAAAGATGAATTAATATATTTTTTATACATTCATATTAATTTCATACAAATAAGAAAAATACTAAAATCAGAGGATTATGTTATGACATAAATTAAAATAAAATTTATTAAAAAATAAATTAAAAAAAACTTAGGCTTGCACTAAGAAATTTTATATAATATTTAGACTTGCAATCTTAATAAATTTAAGTCTAAAATATTTTGGTAAGTAATTAACTTAAACTGTGACAATAAAATACTATTATGCCATTTAAATAAAAAATATTATTTTTTATTTATTAGATATGCTGGTTCTCAGTTAAATTAATCTGTTATATAATACTGTTGTACATGTATTTAACATTGTTATAATCATGAAATTTTTTAAATTACATGCTTTATATTTGTTATAATTTTTAATTATGGTTATCTTTTATTGTCACGAGCAATTCTGTACTATAATCATTTTAACAAAAGAAATGACACAACATGATTAAACTTGTTGATTATATTTTTATATCTGCGAGTATTTTTATTTAATAACTTGAGTATTTTTAATATATTGTTTGGTGGTAAGCCTTTCTTAATATCTTTTATTAAATTAGATTTTGATATATTAGTAACGTAACTATGTATTAATAGAGTGAGATAATAAGTTATATGTAATATAAAAAAACTTAGCTGCCTCAAAAAAATATAAAAAATTTACTCAAAATGAATTACTCTGAACTTTTAAATTTTATCAAGATTAATGATAAGTCAACGCTTGTGTCAACAGAGTATCTAGAACTCGCTCTGTGATGCTTACAACTTAGTCAATTTCTTTTGCAACGTGAAGTTTGTCAATGGGTATTCCGACAATGATGTTTTGTGATTTGGTAGTTAGTTATGAATTTGATACCTCTTCCGTTATTCATAGGCATTAGATATAAATTTACATTCTTTTAAAGCAATTTGTGAAATATTTTTGCAAATTTTTATTATTTTTCAACTCCCGAATAATTTTAAATATCCAGTTCGGATAATTTTAAATATCCAGTTCATTTATAGGTACGAGAATTTTTATCACCAGATAAATTTCGCAATTATTACATAATGGCAGAGCCAGAACTATGAAATTTTTTTTGGCATTTTTTAGTTTTTTAAAAAATTTTCATGAGAAATTTTTATTTTATTTTTTGTTTTTTCTGTTTGTCCTGCGGTGGGGAATTTTTTTTCTCCAAATCCTTGAGAAAAATAGTAGAGAATTTTCATTTATTCAAATTTTGTCCACAATGATTTATATTTTAATGAAAAATATTTTTGGTAGGAATATGCTTATAGAATATTAAAATAATGAAAAAATAATTTATATTATTATATGTTCAATATTAAATATAAGAAATTTAATCATTTTTTTAAAGAACATATTACTCCTTCAAATATATATAACAAAATAAATTTTTTCAATAAAAATATCTTTAAAAAAAATATACGGAGCTAGGTGAAATACAATTGCAAGGGAATGGGAATGAGTTTTCGGAATTACAGGGTTCCTCTGCTGTATATTCTTCCCCCACATATTTTTTCTGGTTTTTCAGTGAGTTAGTTCCATCAGGTTCAAGTAATTGGCTCCAGCACATCTTATAATTTGGCCAAGCACATAATGACACTTGCACAATGGCAAATAAAAGTGTTATTCTCACTATCAAAGTAGTTTTAGAAAAGGACTTATTATAATAAAAGGCAAAAGATTATACTGCACTTGCAATTGGTATTTATTTCATCAAATCTTGTTACTTAAAAATTACAAATTTCCCATAATTTTCCTTAGGGAGAAAACAATCGTACCCAAACTCCTCAAACTCTTGTTAAATTCGTATTTGTGACTTGCAGAGAGCAATGCCAAGAAAAAAAACATAGAAAAACAAAAACAGAGTAAAGAACAGGAACAAAATGAGAAATAATGATTATTAACACAACGATAAAGTGTGTAATTTTGAGGGATAGTCTGGTAGCTTCGGTGGGGAAGCTAGTATAGTTTAATATGATTACATATTCTCACTAAATTTCTTAAAATCTCATATGCTATAGTATATATTCTTTAAAGGGCTAAACTTTCATATTCATGTGTTTAATAAGTATATGTTCTCACTAAATTTCTCGAAATCTCACATGTTATATAATATATATTATTTAAAGGGTTAAGTTTTTATATCCATCTATTTTTTTCAAGGTGTATATACTCAAGAGAAAGTTTCAATATTAGCTTGTTATGTATTCCACTACCAATAATAATTAATCACTTAGCCAATTTTTTCTCTTATTTTAACGCGGACAATAATAATTGATATTAATAAATATTTAATTATTTTCATTTTTGTATTAAAAAATATTCTCACATGAAGAATTTGAAGTGAAATCTTATCATATGATATTAACATAAAAATTAAAAATTGTGATGCATAAATATTAAAAAAATAAGAAAAATGAAGAGAGGAGAATCTAATACAAGAAGTATTCAAAGTACAATATATAATTATAATATGAAAAGGCGCTTATTTTAGTTGTTTGATTTTCATTTATCAAGACTAATCATAAACCACAGGATTTTCCGGCTTGGCTAACCAAGTGTTCGTGATATAATTAATTTAAATTTTTTCAAAGTCATTCTTGTAAACTTTATTAATAGTAAAAACTATTTATAATATAATGTGATATATTTTTAAAGAGACCTGAAAAAGACGTGACTTAATTTGAAAAGTGATAATTTATTTAATACCAATTAGAAAGAGAATATTTAAATTAATGTTTTTGATTTTGGGAATTAATATCAAAATTTAAGGAAGGATAGTTTTAAAATTTTAAAATTTAAAGGACGGAACTACTAATATTAATTTCTTATATAATGTATAAAATTTAGTAACTTTTCCGATTACAAAATTGAAGATATTTACACACTCACTAATACCAATTATTATACTGGAAGTTAAAATAAGAGAGAAGGTAAAATAATTAATTGTTATTGATAGTAGGACACATGATAAGTTCATATCAAAACTCTCTTCTAAGTATATACACCTTAAAATTTTTCTCATTAAATTTTAAGTTCTAACACTTATTTAAAATTTTCTCATTAAATTTTAAGTTCTAGTCTCCACTGAAATATTAAAATCGCATTGATCAGTTCTTTCATTATTTTTTATTGTTGGCTTTGATTGTATATATCTCGTTTTAATCCCTCTGCCTTCTGTCTTGTTGTGACCATCATTAATCAAAATAACAACTGTGATAGATATATTTAAAACTAATGAGATTTAATCCGGGGAATTGTGTAAATTTTATTCCTCTTTCTAAATAGAATTTGAGAAGCCTTAAAAAACAATTACTTGGGTAGTTTTAATTTTACATGTGACTACATTAACTATGAAAAAAAATAATATTTTATTAATTAATGACTAGTTAGTTATATATACTGAAAAAGATATATTTAATAATTTACCAAAAAATATATTTAACATATTTATAATAAATTAACTGTATGATGATTTTAAAATATAAAATTTTGTCAAAGATAGTTGTGTAATGCAATTATATTTTTTTGAGAATTATAATATTTATAATTTGGCATATATTATAATTAAAATTTATTGTTAAGATAATATAATATAGTTTTTATTCTCTTAAATATAGATTTTAATCATTACTAACTTGACTCTACTCATCGCATTACTGATGGAAAGCCCCGTCAATGGGTAGACTCTACTCATCGCATTTCTTCAAATTTGCATTTTGTTTGATTTAGTTTTGAATTTTGTATAAATTATTATTAAAATAAATAATATATATATCATTTGAAATTATAATATAAAAATAAAAATATCGATATATTTTAATTTTATTTAGTTATTTTCTTTTTTGGACAACATATTTCTAATCTTTCTTTCCAATAAAATTTTCTAAATTAATAATTTTTTATTTTTACATTTACTATAAAAAATAAAATAGGATTATAAAAGGAAATTAGGACATCTTATATATATACCTTAAATTATCTTACTATCATTAAAATAAAATATAATTTAAGTAAAAATATTAGTTAAATAATTAATATAATAAATAATTAATTCTATCAAATTTATATAAATAGTTAAGATATACATAATTTTTTAATTGAATATTAAAATAATAAATAACAAAAATAATAAATATATAAATAAATAATATAATATATAGATATATAAATAAATACAATTCTATTTAGAATTAAATTTCTATTACAATTATATTTATGATTATATTTACAACTTATATTTGTGATATTATAATTAATATTTATTTTATATAATTTTATTTGATACTCTTTCAATCTATTATATAATTATTAAAATAAATATATTTATATTTTATTATTATTAAATTATATTTATTATAATTTTAAATGGTAATAATAAAATCTTAAAGTGATCATTAATTAAACTAAGTAGAAAAAATTTTATATTTCTATCTATAAAAGATGTAAAATAAAAATTTCTAGTGGAAGTTATGGATAAGAAATTTTTAATAGTTGTGAGAAGCAGAATTCCTTAAAAAGTTTTACTTCTTCCATTTTAATTATTAGTGATTAACCAAGTGATTCAAGAATTTTTTACTTTTCAAAATGTTACACTATCCATGTTATTTTTGTGAATCAAATTACCTTCAAGTGAAATAGGTGTTGTTTGAAAAACATCTATTCTCCAAATATACAAGCATCAAACAACTAAAACAAATAGGGTATCACAATAAAACCACATAAAAATTTAACGTGGAAAACCATAAATTATAGGAGAAAAAAATCATAAATAAGAAGATATCTACTACAATGAAAAATATTACAAGATAATATATGCGAAGGCTTTCTATTATAACCCTATAATTTCCTATCTACTATCTCTACATATCATCCCCCTATAATTTTTTATCTACTATCTCTACATATCGCCCCCTATGAAAATTTTCATATAACCCCCATAAGGTATTCACTTCACATTTTTCTTATTCACCTTTGACTAATATAAATATTTATAACTCAAAAATATTTTTTAACAAGAAATTAAAATTCTATTTTGACCCTAAATACCTAACTTAAATAAGAAAATAACTTATATTGAGAAACAATTAATAATTGATGACAATTTAAATTTAGGTTAAACTCAATAATCTCCTTCATATTCTCCTTATTAAACAAGACTAATCATAAGGTGCTAACTATGAAAGTCTTTCAACATTACAATTTCTTTAAATTGTAGCAACTAGCTTCCTATCTTGAAGCTCTACCTCAATTTAGCGTCACAAGATTCACCAAAGTCTATCCACAATCTCTTCATCTATAGGAATTTTTCACATTTGTACGAATACCAAATTTGTAAATACCTTCTTAAATGGCATAAATTCTTTGCATTTTTATTTTCATTATTAACTATCATCATTATTATTATCACTGTCAACTTCATTTATTGTCATAATCTCACACATGAAATTGAATTAAACTCTTGTTCTCTCGAATTACTACTGTCTTATGGGATCAAACTTACTCTGATACCAATTGTTAAAAAAAAAGTCCTTCTTCAAATACATAAATATTCTACAATAAAATTAATTAAAATATCATAATAAATCACATAATAGTTTAATGTGAAAAATTCCAAACTTTAGAAAAAAATTCATAGATAAGAAAATATCCACTATAATGAAAAAGATTGTAAAATAATGCATGTAAATGCTCACCACCATAACCCCACCATTTCTTAACCACTACATTTATATCTCTCCCAAACTTCTATGAAAATTCCCACATAAACCTTATAGATATTTATTTCACATCTTTCTCATATAATAAATCATTGGTTAATACAAATATTTATAACTTAGAAATACTTGTTTAATAAGAAATTATAATCTTACTTTAACAAAAGTACCTAACTTGAATAAGAATAAGAAGATATTTTATAGTAAAAAATAATTATTAATTGATAACAATTTAAATTTGAATCAAACTTAATAATCTCCACCTTAATACAAATTCCATTATCTTCATTAATTTTTATGTTCTCTTATTGTCAAATTTGTAAAAACCTTCTTCAATGGCATAATTTGATAATAAAAAAATAATTTACAATAGAAGATAATCAATAATTAATAATAATTTGAATTTGGATTAAATCTAACAATTAAGCGTATTGTTTAAAAAATTGTATAAAAATTTGAATAAAAGATTTGAAATAAATGTGATATGTGCTAAAGGAGAAATAGATGAAAAGTGAGAGAGAAGTACAATCACCGGTCTCGGGCCAAAAAAAAAAAAGGTACAATCACCGGTCAGGCCCAAGCACCATTTCTTTAAACATGTGCAAGACAAGACGACTACATATAAAATACAAAATCACAAGTTTTATTTTTGGCATCTGCTCGGTAATAGTTTCGCATGGGTCGACGTTCATGCAATCTACGCTGACTATTTAATCAAGTTTCTTTGGGAATTTGGCTTTAAATGCAATTTTAATTCTATAATACATAAATTATATAAATCTAATTTTCCTAATTTAAAATAATTTATTTTAATTTTTTTAGATATTAAAATAGTATAATTTTGATCCTTTTATTTAATTTTTGTTAATTTTCATCAATTTTTTATTAACTCTTGTTTAATTTATAGGCATTCATTATATTATTTTTTAAATCAATTACATTTTTTAAAAGTTTCTTATAGACAATTAACTTTTAAACTGATTTAAATTTTCATATATAATTCATTCATCTTGTTTAAAATTTTTAAAATTTAGATAAAAATTTCCTTTTAAGTTTATATAGAAATTATTTTAAGTTAATTCAAAGAAACCTTGGGTAAAAATAGTATTTTGAAATCAAAAAATTGATGGAAATTCAACATGAAGATTAAAACGGCATGAATTTAATATTTAAAATTAAAATAAAATATTTTCAATTAAAAAATTAAAATCACACAATTTACATTTTAAAAGTTAAAATAAAATTTAAACCTAAAATATTAAATCGAACAAAGTTGCCGCATGGGGTATTAACTAACCAAAATTAGTAACCTTTCATTCAAATCGGACAATTTGTCTCAGATTACAAATTTTTCCACAATCATTAACAAAATTAGATTCTTTAGTCAACAAGAATCACATGTAAATTGATATTAGAATGTTATTAAATAAATTTAAAAATTTATTTAATTGTATAAACCTATTTATATATGAATTTAAATTGTATAAAATATTTTATACTATCAGAGAATTAGAAAATATTATGTCATTCAAAAAATTAAAAGTAATTAATTTTTTTTAATAATTTCAAAATGATATGACAACACATAAATATATGATAATATAAAATCTATTTATATTAATAATAAATCAGATTTAAATATTTTATATATCATAACAGTTACATTAATTTGCCTTTTAATTTACTAAATCATATAAATTTAAAAATTAAAACTATCAAATTATAGCTAAATTATTGATAAAGTCATGAAAATGTAATTATTTATATTTAAAATCAAACTAAATAAAATTAATAATGTCATAAAAATCTATTTCTTTTTATTACATGACATAATGGAATTTTTCTATAAAAATAATCATAAAAATATATTATATCTTACATAAAGATTAATAAGAAATATCTATATATTTTAACTTTTTTGACATGATTTATGAAACTGATTAAAGGATTTTTTGAATTCAAATTTGAAATGATTAATACAAGTGGTAACTTAAGATTAGTACTAGTATTCTATTTTTAATTTATTTTTTTACAAGAAAATTAATATCATCACATATATAAAGATGTGACTACCATTTATCTAGATTTGATAATTTTAGAAATATTAAAAATTATTATAAAATTATAAAGTAATATTTTTACCTAAAAAATATTTAAATTTGTTGAATTTATGAGACTATTACCCATATTATTTAATATAATTAAAATTCTTTCCATTTGGTCTCTAACATTCCCCTTATCCTTTTTAGATCTTCAATCTTGACACATTCCAGAAGTATCATCAAGATCAAATTGCTGAGGAATAAGATAGGGGAAATGAAAGATTGCCACATTAAAACTGGACATCTATAGCACTCTAGTGCTCAAGCATATAATTGCAAACGAAAATGAAAACATCCCCTTTACGCTCTCCAGATCTTTAATCTTAACACTAATTGGGATTCCAAAAGTATCATGAAAGCCTCACGATTGAAGAGTAAGACTGTCACAATAAAATTTAACATATACAGAGTTTCAGTACTTAAGTGTAATTACTGACGAAAATTTTCATTTTCGATAAAAAAAATTTTTAGCAACCTTTCATATGGCTGCCAGCACACATCCCCACATTAAGATTATTCAGAGTTTCAGTTATAACCCTATCATTCCAATTTTTTTCTTTAACGGGTCTTGCCAAAATAAAAGTCCAATTTTTTTTATCAGCAGGAATGTTTTTGATATATTTTCTGGTTGAAATTCTTACTCGAAAACCAAATTTTTAGGCGCCAAAATGCCCTCCATTACAACCACAAAAAACTCTTTCCTATGTAATTGGTGTTGGCACTCAAATCATTAAATTCAAAAATAATGTTAATCAAGAGTAACTCCTCACAAATAAAATTTTATTTCCTCAATATTCTTACAACTAATTTTTGAAGTTTTATTTTGACAGAATATAAATCTGATAATTTTAATAAATGTGCATGGGTAATTAAATTTTTGAAATACTTTTCACCAAATATTTTTGTAAAACATAAGTGAATACTAAACTTTCTGAAAATTAGATAACATTCATTCACATATTACTCTTCATTCTGGAACATTCCTCTTCTAAAACAAATCAAGCAAAATCAAATATTTGTAATTAAAATTCTGACCAACACCTAATTCTTAAAATGAGACTATTTATAACTTAAAAATGCTCTCTAACAATATTTTGTATTTTTTAGTTGAATGAATTCTTATACCATCTATAATTATTACATTATTATCCTTTTTAAATTCCAAATTCCGAAGAAAGAAGAAGTAATAGGTAAAACATACATTTTAAAAAATGGAGGCAAATAATCATAGCTTATTATGTAAAAAATATTTTATTTTTATTTTTTTGACAATTCCTATTTTTAGCAATTTATTAAACATCTATTTTAGTTCTTTAAAAATAGATTTAATATCAATTTAATTTATATTTAATTAGGTCACTCAATTTAGTCATCTATAAATTCAAATTAGATTAATGTCATCCCTTGGCCTAAATTCCTTCAAATCTAGTTAAGGATGCGAGTGATATAAATGATATTTTTAATGAGGTAGTGTATTTAATCTCATGTGGATCTTTTCTTTGGCCAATGTACTTAAATTATTTTTTTTTGGTGGAACAAAATGGCCTTATTGGAAAGAGAGACCTAATTTACCTCGTTCTTTCTCTACTAGGCATAACATTATGTTCTTTCTTTTTTGACGAGAAGTGTGCTAACAAATAGACTACAGTCAAGAAAGAAGTGCTAGTTTTGCACTGATTTTTTGGTCTTTAACATTCTTATATGTCTACTTCAATTAGAAAGATTAAATATTATGGTCAATTAATGATGTCACTTACCTCTTACATACTCAACATTCAAAGGTAGCTATTATGACTATTTAAAAAATTGACTTACCTTATTTCATGACAAAAGGTGGCTTCAATGGAGATATTTTTCTCAAATTACAAAGGCTCCTAACCCTCACATAGGGTTGACGCACAAATGATGGGTTGATGTAGTGGAGCCAAATAATCTTGAATTTGTGTAAAGACACTAAATCTCTTTCAAATTTCTTATAAAATATATTAGAAAGAGTTTTATATGAAGCCATTAAATTCTAAGATTTAAACCAACTAAAACATGATAAGATTAAGTAATGAACCACAATCTCTTTTTAATAATAAGTCAATTGTTAAAGTTATAATTTTTAATAGTAGTATTCAATTAGTATTTATTAAAAATTGACTACCAATCCCTATTTTTATTCAACTAATATATTCTTGTAATTAAAATTTTAAAATATAATATAAATACTTTTGAATAAGTCTCCTAATAATAGAATTTTAGCAAGTTGATTAGCAAATAAGTGGATGTGGTTTTAATCATTAAATAAATCAGAATAAATTATCACAATGTTGTTCTTTTATTCTTTAGATTATTAGATATAGTTGGCATATGTATATTTTTTTAACGACATTAATAATTATTTGATCAATCAATTCAACAAGTGAAATTTTGTCAAAACCAAACTTTTATCTTATAGTTTTATTCTTTAATCAAGATTAAAAATTGATATTATTTTGATTAAAATTTAAGGATTATGCTTTAATATATGTTAGAAGATTTGTATGTTTTTACAAAAGTTTAGCATAAAATTTTTAAATTTTGTATGTAAAATTCTTTAATTTTCTACAAAACTAACATTTTGCATGCATTTTATGCATAATAATTCCATAAAAGTTATATTTCCATTATTAAAATTGCAAAATTTTTTAATTTCTTTTATATAAAATTACAACTTTTGATTAAAAAAGCTGTAAAAAATATAAAAAAAATCATAAAAATCATAATATCATGTATCATTATAAATTTTTTAATGTACATATCAATGTATAATTTCAAATTTAAAAATTAAATCCATAGTCAACATTGTAATATTACAACACTTAATGTGAATACTTCTCGTTATATTTGAAGTTTAAATCTAGCACCGTGCATATATGTATTAAGTAGAGTTAGGACCTTGCATATATCTATTTGGGGTTCAAATCCAGCATGTGTTAAGAGAATTACCATTCTTTCTATTATAAAAAAAATACATAAATTTAAACCCACCAAGTATTCTTGCCTCCAACACTACATTGATACATTAATGGCAATGGAGAAGAGATAGGAATTAAGCTTTTTTTCATTTTTATTTACTATGTAATTAAAAAAATCAAAAATAAGTTTCATGGTGGATTACATGCTATCACATCAATAAAATAACTTGAAACACTGTTAACAAAGTTAACAGAATTTAGTGGAGGGATAAAATTAAGCCAAATTAAATTTATGAGGGAGTAAATGAAATAGCACAATTAAATAGGAATTAAATTGATACTAAGTTCGCTATTGAAGGATTAAAATGAATATTTAATCTTTGCAATTTTATATGGCATTCCTCTTTCCGTTTCATTGAATTTAAAAAGCATAATATTTCGTGGCAATTATCCTTGAAACAACCATACCCTGTATCGTGAAAATTTTGTTCCCTAGATTCACAACAACTTTGAATGGCAAAGTGTAAAATATTCCAATAACTTATGCTATCATTCCAATATTATTAAATATAATTATCCTTACCCCAACAAATAATTTTTAAAGCTCAATTTGAGTGATGTCTAAATTTGACAACTATACATCCTTTTAGGATAATTTTTGAAGAATTGGCTTGGCGATTCTTTCTCTAGTATACCCTAACAAAATAGACACTCAAATCGTCAAACTCCCCTGTCCCATTGCTAACATCGTAGGTAAGCTGGGCAACAATCATTTTTTCCACATTTGCCATACCTTAAATTGCAATGACATACAGTTTCACCGTCTGGTCCTTGAGATAACAACAGTTATAATTTCATCTTTATTAATCTACCTTCCAACTATGTATGACTCATCCACCAGTGAAGTAGTTTGCACTTTTACCATATAGTTTGGTTGCATTAATCCAACGAGTTCATTCATGAAAAATCTATTCATCTCTCTCCATTTGTGTTTCGGTTTCCCCCAAATCTCAACTACCCAAGAAGGAATGCTAATCTTAGACAAGACCAAATTTTTTATCTTAAATCGTTCGATAAGTTCGGTATTGAAACTAAGATTTAAGAATTCAAGTGAATCTAAATAATTTCATCAGCACTAGACTGTTAATTCTAGAGGTCACATAAAAAGTAAACATTTGTTGATAAAATAATTCATTTAAAATAATATTTAATCAATTATGTTAATGGTTAAAGACAATTAAATGATCAAGCGATGATCCTACGTCAACTCTTCGAAGAAGTATTGCTGTTACATTTTCCAGTAGTATAATGAATGTACTAATATCCCCATGAAGTTCTTATCCACTGCTTAAACAGTTTATTAACAATTTTGTTAGGGTTGTATTGCTGGAGAACCATTAATTATTATGAAGTGGATAAAAGCATATATAACAAGGATATTAAAAGTTGCTGACATTTATGAACACTTGCATCTATATGATATACTTTGAGTGAAAATTGATCATGCCTAATATGAAGGATAATATTAATTTGAGAGATTTGTATCTTTAAGCACTAATTTTTCCACATTTATATGGGTGGCCAAACTATTTTTTTAAAAATTTTAATCAATAAATAAAAAAATAGTAAAAAGTTTTCAAAATTTTGGGTTAACTAACCACCACCTACTTGTTAAGGACTTAAATATAGTATGCTCTTATTATTATAATTTTAAACCAGCATCGCACATATAGCCACCACGTCCATAATTTAGTTCAATTTGATTTGCAATAGTGCATTTATTTTGAATTTAAATTTGATCGGTATAAGTTTTTTTACATTATCAAAGAATAAGAATATGATATGTCATCAAAAAATTTAATAATAACCAAGAACTTTTATCAACTTTAAATTTTTTTTAATAATATAACAATACATGGAAGGGTAATAGTCTACAAGTATTTAACTCTCATTATTATAATTTGAAGTTAGCACTCCACATATAACCACCTCCATAATTTAAGTTCTATTTCACACAACAAATAAACTAATTTATAATTTATTAACTTAATTAATAAGTTATAAGTTAACTTTTAGAAGTATTTTATGTACTAACTTATTAAAAAAAATTTTAATTTAATAAATTATCTAGAATGACTTATAATTTATAAGGTATTGCTTCCTCAAATTCTTTTCAAATCTATTCTTATGCTTTTTATTAATTTGTAACTCATGTCCTTCATAACAAAAATCTAAATATTAATTTTTTTATAAAATATAATTAACTTAATTTTAACACAATTATATCCTAATTTTAAATTATAAATGTATAAAAATATGTTTGTAAATAAATAAATAATATCATAAAATATAATTAATTATATTTTTATAATTATAATTTAATTATAAATAATAAAATAAAAATTATATAATTAAATAAATATATAAGTTCATAAAATATAATTAATTATATATTATATTTTTATTTAAAATTTTTATTTGAGTTAATATAATTTAATTTTTAATAAATATAAATTATTTTAATTATATATCTATTTTTATTAATATATCATTTTATATCATTTTACAAATTTAGTAAATTTAATAATTAATTTTATAAAATACTTTTTATACAATTAGTTAATTTATTAATTATCAATTATCAACTAACTTATCAACTACTAACTTATCAGCTACTTGCACAAAACAAAGTTTCAATTCATTTGGTTTGCACCAACACAATTGTTTTCTCATCATTGCCTTGATCTCAAAGTTGCAACAACTACGAACCGTGCTTTACTTTAGTTATTTTTTTTTTAATAGCTATTTGAATGCACAATACTTCTTAAGGTTTCCATCTTATTTAGTATGAATTTGAAGGCCATCTATCGTCAAAATAAATTTTTAGCTTCATCTTGATGTATTATAACCTAGATTCCATGTTGTCATAGAAAGTTGTCTAAATAAATTTTTAGCTTCATCTTGATGTATTATAACCTAGATTCCATGTTGTCATAGAAAGTTGTCAAAAGTTTGTAAATACGCTTAGTTGATTAGCATAGCCTATTCAGTGTAATAAATTTGCAGAGGGAGAAAATTTCTAATGCTATGTTAATACCAAAAATTCAGTATCGTCCCCATATAATTTTTCCATAAATATATTATTTTTTTCAATTCAAAAATTTAATCTAATAGAATATCAGTTGTTTCTAACAAAAAAAATCAAATTGTTAATTTGAAAAAAATAATATAATTGCAAAAATTATATGAAAACAACACTGAGTTTTCAGCATTAATAACTTGTAATATCACTTAAAATTTTTCCCACCGAGGGAATGAGAATGAGTTTCCAGAATTAAAAGGTTACTCTGCTGTATACTCCTCCCCTGCATATTTTCTCTGGTATTTCAGCGAGTCAGTTCCCTCAAATTCAAGTAATTTGCTCCAGCACATCTTATAACTTGGTCAAATTACTACAGCACACAATGACAATACTCATCAGTAAATATGTTTTGCATCAACAAAAAAAAATATCAGACCAAAACCCGCGTTAACAGCAAAATATAACGAGAACAAAACCCCACTAAAAGTTTCAAGGCGAAACCAAAAGCAGGGAAAAAAAATCAAGGGAAGTTACAAAGGAAGGGTGGGGGAGATCCAAGAGACTAGTAACAAAAAACAAGTGTTTAATGAGCACAGTGGCTTGTGGATGTTTTCTTGAAATCAATCTTGTCGACCTTAACTTCGCCATCAATAAGTTCATATACGTAAACTACAACACGCAGGGCATCAATGTCCATGAGGACAAAACTAGGATTCACATCGTACGTGATGCTGCTGTAGGCACCCGTTGCAGAACCCGGATTTATGACGACACCACCCTCATGTTTGTAAGCCGTAAATTGATGGGTGTGACCGGTAACAAGGATGTCTACATCAAGCTGCCTCTGAAGCATTGCCAGTGAGTCTAGGTCCCCCCATGGAATAACCTTGAAAAACATCAAGAATACATAATTAATCATGTAGCAACACAATTAAATACAAGGTACCTTGAGATCCTCTTCCTAATGGGAGAGCTGAAATAGAATAAAATAAAGGAGGCATAAATTGCACCTTTCAAAAATATTTTAGAAACAAGATTAAGGGAAAATGTGAAAGACAACACTGCATCTGTAGGGTGCAAAATAATAAGCATATTGAAAGAAATTATCCATCTCAGATTGCCGCTTCGCTACCCACATAAAAATATATTCCTTTTAGAGGAAAGACTTCATATCGGCCTAAGCATAAAACCTTTAATAATGGGAAATGCCAAGGGTATCATAAACCATATAGATGCTGGAACCCACCACAAATATCAAAGATGAATGGGGGAAACAGCATCAAGGAGTTAGAGGAAAATCAGACCTGATGACCATGGCAAATTCCCAGCTTAAATTGACCGATGGTTAGCGTTTTGGTCTCTGGATATCTTGTCTCTTCGTCAAACTCACCACGAGTTATATGCAAGTCAGGACAAAGAGTCTTCAAGTAGTCATGAACTTCCTGTGCATAATTGAAACAGAAAAAAAAAAGAAAAAAAAGAAAAAAGAGGGCTCAGAAATCCAAGTCTTATCTGATCCACCCCTATAAAGCAAGATGACAAACTGAAATACATAACAAGATCATTAAAGTTTTCCCTACAAAAGTCAATTCACATAACATTGGGTCAGTGTTGAAAAAAGTCAAAGATATTAGATGTGCATATTATCTGTAGAAAATCTTTTATTATAGGTGTAATCCGTAAGAAATCTTTTATTATAGGTGTAATCAGGCTATTTTTGGCTATTCTATTTCTAGTTATTCTTTTTTCGGTAGATTGCATTTATGAGATCTTAATTGTAGAGATTTCCCATTATATAATTAATTGGCTATTTAAGCCAATGTAAAGTAGAAGGTAAATAAGAAGAAAAATAAAAATCCTCTTCTTCCTTCACGTTTTTTATGGTATCAAGAGCAAGAGTTATTTTTTATTCTTAGAAATCCTAAAATTCATTCAAAACACAGAGCACTTGCATTTTACTCTAGCCAGTTCCCATCATGTCTGAAGCTGTTTCTGAGACTACAAGCTCCCATATAAACCAACCCAAAACTCCCGAAACCCAAGCCTTCACAAACAAAACATATGACTCTCACCCAGTCCAAATTACTACTATACGGCTGAATGGAGAGAATTTTCTCCGCTGGTCTCAGTCTGTACGGATTTACATCCGTGGTAGAGGGAAAATTGGATACCTAACAAGAGATACGAAGGAGCCAACCCCTAAAGATCCAACCTACTCTACCTAGGATGCTGAAAATTCTATGATTATGACTTGGTTGGTGAATTCTATGGAGGAGAACATTGGTGCAAATTACATGTGTTATTCTACTGCTAAGAAACTCTGAGATAATGTCACCCAAATGTACTCTGATTTGGGTAACCAATCTCAAGTTTATGAACTCACACTAAAGCTTGGTGATATTCGTCAAGGTAATGACTCTGTCACCAAATACTTCAATTCCCTGAAAAGAATAACTAGAAATAGAATAGTCCAAAATAGCTTGATTACACCTATAATAAAAGATTTCTTACGGATTACACCTATAATAAAAGATTTTCTACAGATAATATGCACATTTAATATCTTTGACTTTTTTCAACATTCCCCCTCAAGTTGGCATAAAAATATCCTTTAATGTCAGCTTGGAAATCAAACTGTCAAACTGTTTCTTGTGAAGGCCTTTAGTAAGGATGTCTGCTATTTACCTAGTGGAAGGAACATACACTATGCAGATAATCCCTTTATCAATTTTTTCTTTAATGAAGTGTTTATCTATCTCCACATGCTTGATCCGATTATAAAGAACAGAATTGTGAGTAATGGCAATTGCTGATTTATTATCACAATATATTTTAATTGGTGGTGGAGTAGAAATTTTCAATTCTTCAAGAATTCTCCTAATCCACAAAACTTCACAAATCCCATGAGCCATAAATCTAAACTCAACTTCTGCACTACTTCTTGCCACAACACTTTATTTCTTACTTCTCCAAGTCACTAAATTCCCTCCTACGAAAGTGCAATATCCTAATGCGGATCGTCTGTTTGTAACATTTCTAGCCCAATCTGCATCTGTAAATGCCTTTATCTATAAGTGCTTATTATTTTTAAATAGTAGACCTCTTTCAGGAGTTCCTTTTAGGTATCTAAGGATTCAAAAGATAGCATTTAAATGGTCAGAGTTTGGAGAGTGCATAAATTGGCTCACTACACTGACAGTAAAGGCAATGTCAGGGCGAGTATGTGAAAGATAGATTAATATTCCCACAAGTGTCTTATATTATTCTTTATCAACACCAGCAGCTGTATTAGTCACCTATAGCTTCTTATTGGCTTCAATTGGGGTCTCAGCTGTCTTGCATCCAAGCATCCCGATTTCACTAAGTAGGTCCAAAACATACTTTCGTTGATTGATAAAGATTCCCTACTTTGATCTAGCAAACTCAATACCAAGAAAGTACTTCACAGGTCCTAAGTCTTTAATTTCGAATTCTATGTCAATTCTTCCTTTTAATGCTTCCATTTCCTTAACATCATCACCCGTAAGGATAATATCATCGACATAGTCAATGTGTATAGCTAATTTACCTGTCCCTGAATGCTTATAGAACATAGTATGATCAGCTTGACTCTGAAAGTATCCATATCCTTCTATGGCCTTCTTGAACCTTTCAAACCATGCCCGCGGAGATTGCTTGAGTCCATACAAGGATTTCTTCAACCTGCAAACTTTGTTCTTGCCAAACTTCTTCTCAAAACCTGGTGGGAGATCCATAAACACTTCTTTTAACTCACCATTCAGAAAGACATTCTTCACATCAAATTGATGTAGAGGCCAGTTATTATTCACTATTATGGATAGAAAGATACGAATCGAATTCATCTTGGCTATAGGGGCAAAAGTCTCCTGATAGTCTATTCCAAACGTCTAAGTGAACCCTTTTACCACAAGCCTTGCTTTGTATCTTTCAACACTTCCATCAGCCTTGCATTTTACTGAGAAGACCCACTTACATCCAACAGTGGTTTTAACTCACTTCTTTTAACTCACCATTCAGAAAGACAT
Source organism: Sindora glabra (assembly GCA_020226215.1). Taxonomy (NCBI): domain Eukaryota; kingdom Viridiplantae; phylum Streptophyta; class Magnoliopsida; order Fabales; family Fabaceae; genus Sindora; species Sindora glabra. The sequence continues at coordinate 23,722,960 of CM035230.1, read as the reverse complement.
TCTTCACATCAAATTGATGTAGAGGCCAGTTATTATTCACTATTATGGATAGAAAGATACGAATCAAATTCATCTTGGCTATAGGGGCAAAAGTCTCCTGATAGTCTATTCCAAACGTCTAAGTGAACCCTTTTACCACAAGCCTTGCTTTGTATCTTTCAACACTTCCATCAGCCTTGCATTTTACTGAGAAGACCCACTTACATCCAACAGTGGTTTTGTCACTTGGCAAATCAACAACTTCCAAAGTCCCATTTTTCAAAAGAGCATCCATTTCCTCCTTGATTGCTAACCTCCAAGCCAGACTGCTGAGTGCTTCCTGTATTGTTCTAGGTTCAAACAGGTTAGAGATTTTTGATAAAAAAGATTTGTGTTTGTGTGAGATTTTTTGATAAGATAAATATTTTGCAATGAGATGTTTTGTACAGGAACGGACTCCTTTCCTAATAGCTATGGGAAGTTCCAGATCCACAATCTCTGGATTTTTAGCTTTTGTAGATGTAAAAGTGGGATCAAGGTTAGAAACTACCTGTGTTTCTTGAAGACCATTACTTGGTTCTTGAGGTTGGGAAGAAGCTAAAGGGTCATTTTGAAAAGTTTACCTTTTATGAAACCTTTTCCTAGAATAGACCAAAGGTTCAAGTTCAATTTTTTTTAACATTTCACCTTCTGTATTAGACAAAATTACTACTGGTATCTGATGGCTATGATCCTCCTTATTTTTATTTGTTTCACCAACTTCTTGTTCAGAAATATCGTGTTAAAATCATTTTTGGTAATGGTGGAAATACTTGCTAAAAGTCATCTTCATCTAAGCCAGACTCTCCCTGAAGTTGATTTTTATTAAAAAATGGTATTTTTTTCTATGAAGATCACATCTATGCTAATGTAGATTTTCTTTGTGATAGGATTAAAACACTTGTAAACCTTTTTTTTTTTAAGCATATCCAATAAAAATGCATTTTTCAAATTTTGGATCCAATTTTATCCGAAACTTGGTTGGAATATGAATAAAACATGTGCATCCAAAGATCTTTAAAGGAATGTCTAATGACATTCAAAGAATTGGAAAGTTTTCTTTTAACTTGTTTAGAGAAGTCATGAATTTTAAAACTTGAGTAGGCATTCTATTTATGGCTCATGGCTCATGGGATTTGTGAAGTTTTATGGATTAGGAGAATTCTTGAAGAATTGAAAATTTCTACTCCACCACCAATTAAAATATATTGTGATAATAAATCAACAATTGCCATTACTCACAATCCAGTTCTTCATGATCGGACCAAGCATGTGGAGATAGATAAACACTTCATTAAAGAAAAAATTGATAAAGGGATTATCTGCATATTGTATGTTCCCTCCACTAGCCAAACAGCAGATATCCTTACTAAAGGCCTTCACAAGAAACAGTTTGACAGTTTGATTTCCAAGCTGACATTAAAGAATATTTTTATGCCAACTTGAGGGGGAGTGTTGAAAAAAGTCAAAGATATTAGATGTGCATATTATCTATAGAAAATCTTTTATTATAAGTGTAATTCGTAAGAAATCTTTTATTATAGGTGTAATTAGGCTATTTTTGGCTATTCTATTTCTGGTTATTCTTTTTTTGGTAGATTGCATTTATGGGATCTTAATTGTAGAGATTTCCCATTATGTAATTACTTGGCTATTTAAGCCAATGTAAAGTAGAAGGTAAATAAGAAGAAAAATAAAAATACTCTTCTTCCTTCACATTTTTTAGTCAGTTATAACATTCTCTTGTTAATGTAAAGAGCAAAACTTAAATGGAAATGTTGGATATGTTCTTGAAGTCCAATTGCAACAAGCATCAACTTCCTAGTGAACTGAAATAAAAACATGGGAAATTCTGATGTAGCAACTATTAGCGACTCAACAATTAAAACAAAAGAAGGAGAAGGGGAAAGAGAATTTTTGTGATCTTAACGTTCAGAGTCTGAATGAATGAGGCTGCTGGAAGGATTCCAGATGTGAATCTACAGGCTAAATACACAACCTGACGAATAAGAAATCTAATTAATATCCATGCTACTAGTGTGGCAAGTCCCAAAGAAACAAAAGAAAAGAATGTCATATTGCAGAGCAGTTCCTTCCAATGCCTAAACTGATGCCAGAGGCAAATAGGGAGAGTTGTTTTCTACGACTTTCCAATTTTAAAACAAAACTAAGACATCATTATTTAGTGTCTAATAAATGCCATCCAAATAAACGTGTAGTATAAGCTATATGCAGGTTAAGTAATTAGATTTAGAAGAACACATAATGCATTAGGAAACATCCAATCAACTAGAGGTTTGAGTAAGTTGTTGAGAAAGTCATGCAAAGTTGTCCTTGTCCTCAAACTCAAAAGTACACAGCATTTAAAGGAAGCGCTAGCCCAATTCTTGCTCATCTGCTTGTCGTGCATCAGCATATTTTTTGAATGGAGAATACTAGTAGATTTAACATGTCATCTGGCATTTTCATGGAAAGAGTTGCTGTGGAAACAAGCACTGTTACCAAACAGGTGCCTAAGATTTCACAATTTAGCTAGTTGTTCAACAAATATGAATTTTCTACTTGACTGCCACCAAACCCAAAGACTAATATACAAGTTACAACATCACAATATATGGTCTCAACTCGTCATGGCATACCTCAGGAATAAACAATAATGGGACTAAAGAACTACGTTCCCCGCATTCTAATGGGACTAAGCTTCCACTAATAATCTCATATCCTACAAGATTTTCAGAGAAAAGTACTTGACTTTATAGGAAACAAAAGGAAGAACAATTAAGACTAAGGCCCTCCTAACACCTTCCCATGGTATCATTGCAATGTAGACTGTGAAATGTGTATTATAGCAAATAATTGTAATCATATTCCAAAAAATAATAAGTAAAATTGGATCAGTATTACTCATCACACAATTAATAAGATCAATAAAGATGGACATACTTTAATACACAAATTTCCAGGGCAAATTACATGCTGGATCTTGCCAGGAACTAGCATGGATTTGAACTTCGCAGGCAGATCGGCTGCCCTATGGGGTATGTGCAAATCCCCCAATGCCAAGACCAGTACCATCTTTGGCAATCAAAAGCTCAAAGAACAGTGAAGGAACCTACAGAAACAATGTATTGCCCATAAAGATGGAAATAATAACCCATTGTGAAACTATTGATTAACACAATGTATCTAAAATATAGAACAGAATAGGCAGCACTATGGTTGTCATCAGATAGTATGTTTAGTTAATTCGTTACCACCTAATACATGGCAACTAACATATGTGAAAATTCCCATGACTTCTCCATCAATGAATTAATCTCCAACTATTTAATCCATGTGTGTCCAACCTTGGTTACTGTCTTATATTTTTTTACTAGGAAGCATGGACACTGACATGAGCACGTCGCAGGCATTAACATAGTGACGCAGAAAAGTTCAAAGTAGAATATAGTTGAAAAACGGACACAAAACAGCAGAAAAGGGAGAGAAATGATAACGAAGAAGCTTACTAATATGTTTTTTTAATAAACAAATGTGCAATCATATCTAATTTGTTGTATGTGTGTAAGACTAGTGTCTGTGTCCGTGCTTCCTTGATTATTGATGATTATTGGAAATCTAACTGAAAAAATGACAATGGACAAAGTTTTTTTTTCTCCCGCTTCCTTATGGCTTATTAATTTAAGAACAAACATTCATGATTAGTCTGCATATTTGTTACTTAGTGAAGTTTTGAGTCTCCAACTAATATATATTGATAACAGAAAACTCATGATTCTTCAAATAGTTTCGAGAAGGGGAGGGGGAGCGGGGGGAAGACCAGAAGTCCGGTATTCCTCCCTGTGAATTTCATCCCCTCCAGATGCCCTCGTGCTTGAAAAGTTTTTCTTATAGATGTTCTATCTTCTGTGCAAAATACACTCTTTTAAATAATCTCATAGATTGTGAACAAATGAGAAGCAAAAAGTTGTTAATTATTCCTTGAGTTCCTTAAATTTAGATTTTCTAAGCAATGTGATAGATCCAAGTTCAAATGCGAAATATGAAATACATCAGTCAAATTAACACAGACATGTGTCATATGCTTCAAAGTCCCATACTCAGTGGGAAGCTGCAAACACAACGGAAAAAAATCATCAAAAGTTGCCTAACGACAAGTTGAGCATTGAGACCCAGAAATAGCATCAGCATCACCTCTGAGCCAGTGTTTGAAAATTTTTATTAAATGAAGGCAACAGAAATCTACCTACGCATATGATAAGAAAGAAAGAGATGGATCAGACAGGAAACTTCCACAACACTACAGAGAGCATGGTGTCAAAATCGCCTTTTGGATCGTAAAAACCCACGAAACGACAAAGCAGCAACTTGGGTTTGTTTGAAGCCGAAAAATATACTACCACATCAGCTGAACCCATTGTAAAATTCGTATTGAAACCTAGTTAACTGACAGTGGGACTGGGAGACTCACTTTCGATCGCCTCCTCTGCTGCAGGCGAGTGCGGCGCTGAAATTTGGTTTTGCGGGCTTTCCTTAGTTGAGAAGAGAAGAAAACGCCCAGGCCACAGATGACGGCACCGAAACCGGAAAAGACAGCCAGAAGAAGAAGACGACCCCGACGACGCAGTCGCTGAACGGCGAAGGCAAAACGGGGGAAGGGGAATTACGAAAGTAACTTAATTCTTTTAAATTTTTATAGGGGAAATTACATATTACCTCCGAAGTTCGGCCAAATAACAAAAATGATCCATAGATTTTTAAATCCATTCTAAGTCCCATAAATTTTGAAAAAAAAATGTAAAAATATTAAATTTGTGTTTAAAAAAATAGCTAATTGTAACCTCCTAAATCCCTAAGGGAAAACAATGAATGATTGAAATATTTTTCATATATAAAAATAATTACTTAATTATTAGGAATGATTTAATTTAAAAGTTTTATAAAAAAAAGTAATAAGAAAAAAGCGAACTAAAATATACTAAGATCCAAGTGTAATTTAATTAAAGAAAGTATGTAAGGAGGAGATATAGAAAACTTTCTCTTGATTCTACCCTCCAACATTTAAAAAATTTTCAAAATGCCCTCGTGAGCCCATAAAACATGTAAATAGAAATCAACACCTTATTCCACTAACAATTTCACTTCACCTCTTCTTTTCTTTAACTTTTCATCTTCCTCTTCAATTCAATTCAACAAGCAAGCAATGCAACTTAAGGTAGCAATCAAAGACCTTCAATTAGTTAAGGTAATTATTTGATTTGAGGATTTGCATAGATTGAATTTCACTACTTCATATTAAGTCAAAAAGGACGAAAGAATAATAAATTTCTTATTTTTTGAATTCAATATGCTTAGGGCAAGTTAAGTGATCTATCCAATTTCAAATCTTTTCCTCCATATTTCAGTGAGTGAACAATTTAATTCAATCTACAAGTTTAAATTTGATTTTGATGATCTAGGATTATGATTTGGGTTTTAAATGAGTACATGTGAAAAATAATTATTTGTGAAATGTAGTTGCTTTAATGCAAAAAATGGCAAGGTTGAAGTGCTAAAAGTGTATGTTGATATTTTAGTATGGTTTCAAGGAGTAAAACTTGAGTTTGGATTGAATTGGTGGGTAAATGAATAATGTTCAAGGTTTAAAATCTATGAAAATTTTAATCATAGTTGACTATAAGCTTTTAGGAGCTTTCTAGATACTAATAGTTAAGTATGAGTACTAGAATTGCTTTTTGGACTATTATAATCAACTATACTAAGACAAGATTGTTTCATCTTACACCCAATTTTAGCCAATAATCTATTATTGAAAAGATACTTAAATTTAATTTTTAATGGAATTAACTTCAAATTAATATCATGTTTCTATTTTGAGATATTATTAAAATAATAGACAAAGATAATGAATCTAGGATCTGAAAATATTGAATCTCAAGACTAACTTGTAAAGGATGTACTCCATCATAACTTAACTATTTTAAGTAAATGATTAATCCTTGGAAAGCTAACTAAACCTACTTTCATGTGAAAGAAGTTTCATAAACAATAATCTCATAAATTTTGAAGTATTCATAAAACATTATGCAAATCTTGAAACTAAGATAATAAATAATTAATGTGGTTATGTTCTATCATTTTGGTTATGTTAGAAATATGATGCAATTAACCAACACTTTATAAATAGAGTTAATTAGATTATTTAAGCTTACCTTGTGATCATGTAAAAAAGATATAAGATAATTGTAAATTTTGATATTTGAATGTTATTATATTATGATCATGAGAATGATGATGATGATGATAAAGGTGATTATACATTTGATGAGACTACATTGCACTAGATTTGAGTGTCTATTTGCAAGAGGATAAAAATAACTCAAAAGCCATGAGGATATTTACATACTTTCCTTTGATTTCTTATTATTTTATGCCACTATTGTGGAATGGTTCATATATGCAACTATACATACATATATATATTATTGCTTGGTAAAAGAATCCTTCCTTATGAATTAAGTAAATATGAGATATGCTAATGATTATAACCAAAAGAAGTAAGGATCCACTTATTGCTCCTTATAACATAGTGCAATACCTTGGAATACTATTTAAGGTTTTATTATTTTATATGCTTTGAAGTATCTGATATCAACAAGGATAGTTAAATTATATTTAAGCATCTTAAAGTGAAATATAAGCATTAAAATTTTAACTATGTAATATTAGGACGATTTAACACAATAGAAATGCTATCTAAATGTTATTAAAACATTCAAATGCTAGAGGTGAGAAGATAAAAAATATATGTATTAATTTTGGTAAATGAATTTCATATATATACAAAATAAATTTCCATCAAGTATTTATAGTTCTATGAAAATACTTTTAAAACTTAAAGTGCATTAAAGAATGATATTTGTATAAATATATGCATACTCAAAATTTAATAAAATGATTTTTTCTAATATTTATTTGAGATATGAAATTGGAATTTTAAGAAAAGATGGGAAAAGAATCTTTAAGAGAATGGATTTTAAAATAAATGGATGGCTAGGATTGATTTAGGGATTAAAATGGAAGGTTAAGATTAAAAGAGAAGTGAGCTCATGTGGTGTAAAAAGCATTGAAACAAAACCTATAGCTCTTATTTTTCTTTCACTCTCTCCTCTTTCCCATTTTTCTCGATTTTCCCCTTCTCTCCTTCACTTCTCTCTTCGTTCTTTCTTTTTTGTGGCTTGCCTTCTACTGAAGATCTCTACTACTGTCCTTAATGTTAGTGACATCAATGTCACTGTTGTGCTCTTCTGTCTGGCGATCAACAGTCATGGTATGAGAAGCAAGGACCATAAATCATGACTTGCATAGTTGGTTACACTAAACATAGAGCCTTCCTTCTAGTAAATTAGTAGCAGCTTTCAACAACCACAATACTTTTAAGCTTTTTTTTAGCTTTAGCCAATTGCTACCAAGAGAAGGAGTTGTTGGAGCTGATAAAAGTAGTAGTGGGGTTCCTAGGTTTTTTAGTGCTCCGATCACCTTGACTTTTTTTACGACAGTAGCCTGTTAGTAACTTTTCCCAGTGATAGTGAGCAATTTTATACCAAAATTTCCCACGATTTCTAACATTTTGATAATTGATTCAAAAACCCATCTATGCATATTTGAGATATATGATGATATGTTAGAAAAATATGATTTTTATATTATAAAGTATTAAAATAAGATAATTGAAATGTATATGGAGCATTACATTGTATTATTTTGAAAGATGCATACATGATCTAAAAAATTCACTTTCTATGTATGTTTGAAATATATAGTAATGTCTTTAAAAATAAGAGTTTTATAATATAGAATACTAGAATATTATAATTAGAGCAATTATGAAGCATTATATTTTCATATTTTGAAAGGTTTTAACTTAATCCCAACAAAACTCATTTTATGTATATTATGAATTTTTAGTGATACTTTTGGAAAATAATATTCTTATGCTATATAGTTTTAAGATCATATGGTTGAAGTTTTTCTAAAGTGTTATATTTTGATATTATGAAAAATCTGAGCTCGATTCAAAGAACCTTTAATTTATCATCCTATGTTGAGAACTTGATAGAACACTGATAAAATAAGGATCTTAGGCTTTAGAATATTAGACTAGCATATTTAGAGCATAATTATATCATCAAAATCTAATATTTTGATGTTTGTAGTTAATTTAGAAAGCTCCTGACAAATGTGATTTTCTTGTTCTTTATAGAAAGTGATGATTTAGGATGATTAAATGATACAAAGTGATTCTTTTGGAGTTTTAAGTTCTAATATTCTTATCTATATAGCTTTGAACTAAAATCACTAAATGATGGCATATTTAAGTTATAAGTTAATATCAGGAAAATAAAAGAAGTAAATAATAGGGAATCCTATCATATTATAATTGGAATATGAATTTGTAATGTTTAGAAAAAATAAATAACATCCTTGCATTTATAATAATATTATTATTATAAATGGTGAATTATGAGGATATGAGAAAGGTGAAAATGAAACACTCCAAAATTTTATAATGGATATGCACTACTATGTGAGTATATATCTACCCCAAACAAATACTCCAATATTATTTAGTTCATATGACATGTATATAATCTTTCTTATAAATGATATAAATTATATATACATCCCCCCATGAAACCTTAAGGGAATAATCATGTACTATAGATTAGTATTAACTTATGCTCGTAATCATGTGTGAATAATATGGAAATAATGTTTATGATGAGGTAATGGTTATCTATTTGAGTGTTTGTGGGTTCACCATGTTTAGAAAGTATGATAGTGTCATTATTAATTATTGATTGATTGTAATGAAATTATAATGGTAGAGGATATAGTTTGTATTATGATTGAGTTATATCATTATATGTATGTTGGAAAGTGTAATGTAATCTATATTGGAATGTAAATGAATTGTGGCCATACAAAAGGACATGGTAGTAGTGCTATATATATATTATGTTATATGCTTTGGTTTGCCTCATAATGATAAAATGGTTACTTTGTATTGATATTGAATTGAATCTTGTGATTTGTATATCTAAGCTCTAGTATGCGTATTAGAAAATTCCTGATAATAACTTGTGAAAAGTTTAAAAAAGGCTCTGAAGGGATAAGAATGGATAGTTTGTGAAGGATATAAAGTTAACTTAAGAGTCAAAAGGTGGATGTAATGCATTATGATATGATTTTGAATCTTAGCTAATTTGAATGCTTTTGCTTAATTTGATTGTAAAGGTTTAATTGTGATTAAGTCTTATGGGCTATTTATGAATATGGTGACCATCCAGAATGGGTTGTGTGTAGTATGATAATAATATTATGTACTAATGAATAGTTGAGATTATTATGATTTATGATATGGAATATGAAATCTAAGTTGTGTGCAGGTGAACATTTATTCTAAGGCTTGGTTTTGTATGTTTTAGAAATCTAAGGAGTTTAGATTGCATTTATTTCTCTAATAAAATGCTTTAATCAACATGGGACCATTTAATATAATTGAATTAAGGTTTAATAGTGGTAAATATATACTCATTGAGTTCTCATAATTCATCTCATTTTATTTTTAATGTTTTCAAGTTAAGATGAGTGCCTTCAAGCCTTAATGTGTTTATAGAGAATCAAAATTGTCTTGTTAAAAGATTTTGACAATTGGATTAGGATTTAAATAGAACTTAAGATTATGTCAATTCAACATTTAATGTATTGAATTATTTATCTATGTATATATATTGAGGTTGTGTAATATTGTGTATGTTAATGATGTTATCATATTTATGATAAATATAGATTACAAGATTTAGAGCATGTGACTTTTGGAAAGTGTCTAGAAACAAGAGAAACTCTATTATTTTCTTGTAAAAATTTTAAATAGATTTTAAGTTATTATGGAAATAAAAAGATTATCATTAAGTAATATCTTGATAAGTCACTATGGGTCATAACACATAGGTTATTCATCGTGGAAAAATACATTTTCTACCTTAGCAATGGTATGAAAATGTAATTGTTAATTAAGGTGAACTTAACAGTTTTAATGAATATAGACATGCTAGGGTGAAGTTAAACTGATTAAATTTAACTTAAACTAATTATAACTAACAAATCCTTAAACGTTTATTCACTAAATTTTAAATAAACTTACTTTCTTCTTTGATTTGTTTTGTTTCCTTGGGAATAATTTCCTTTAGGTTTCTAATTATAGTTGGATGAGATGCTTGTGAAATTTTGGCATTGAGATAAGTGTTGAAACAGTTGAATTAGTTATGCATGTTGATTCATTAGTATGTTCTACATTTAAAATCTTCAATATTATATACTCTTTGGAAGCGCAACATCTTTGTGTGTGAATAATTGCATTAGATATGTTTTAGAAAGGTTAGTGGGTTATCACTTATAGTAATTCCCTATGCTAATCATGTGTCTTAAGAATGGGTTATGATTATATCCATTCATATTAGTTTTGGAGTGAAAATAGATTAGGTTATTATTAACCTTATTAAATAAAGGTTAATATAAATTAACCCATGGATAACTATATACATATATATAAGAAATTAATTAATGCATAATACAAATAAATATCATAAATAAAAAATTGTATTAAAATATCTTACTAATTTATTCATAAAATATAAATAATTTAATGTAAATTTAAATGTCTTAAAGTTATATATTTTGAATAAATTATCATAATATCTTAATAGCACAGGAAAAGTAATATAAGTACTTGAATAAATTATTTTAGTAACACATAATTTGATATAATATAAAAATTTAATAAACAAATTATCATTAATATCATTTGAATAAGGAATTTGATGGAAATGTATTAAAATAAATATAAAATTAATATTTAGTGTCATATATAAAAATAATGGGAAAAATAAAAGCTTTCATATTATTGTTTACCCAAAGGGTCTATTATGTAAGATAATTTTAGTATAGGGCAAAAGGCATCACAGTTGAAAATATATCAGTTTAAAAAGTCTATCTACCTAAAGGGGATGAATTTTTGAAAATTAGATATTTTCATATTAGCCTTATGAGGAGAGTACTTACGAGCATATCATATTCTCTGCCTAAAAAAGAAAATATGATGATGTACCTAAATTCTCCAATTATTATAGTACATTAAGAATTATTGCTATGTATATATTCTCTTTTAAATTATCATTTAGTTAATTGTTGCATTTTTGTCTTGAATAATGACTTTTGCTATAAATGGTAATAAGCCACTATTGAGATCCTATATGGATCCAACTATAAGAGATAGAATGAAGACTTAAATTTTGCCTTAGTTATGAGTGATATTGATATAACCTTATGTATCGATTAATTTACAGCCATCATTACTCAAAATACTATCAAACAAAAGGAATTATTTGCCAAGTGGTATAAAACAAATCGTATGTGCCTACATGTTATTAAGAAATCTATCTTTAAGTATTTTTTGAGTGAGTTGGACAAGATTGAAAATGCTAAAGAACTCCATAATGTTGTTAGTTAAATGTACTAAAAATTTAACAAATCTGAGGTTGGGAATCTTATAAGTGTGCTAATGAGCATAAGATATGACTTTGTTAGAAATGTTAGAGACTTCATCATAAAAATAGTCCACATCAAAAATAAATTAGCTTCCCATGAAATCACCTTACCTTATAAATTGATTATTCACCATGCCATCAATTCCCTTCCTTATGAATTCATCCAAATTTAAACTACTTATAATACCATGAATGAAGTTTGGAGTATCAATGATCTTATATCTAAATGTGTTTTTGAGGAGGAAAAACTCAAAAGAGAGAAAAATAAGAATGCCTTACTCACTATTAACTCCAAACATAACTACTAGAAAATTTTAATAAGCTTAGGAGGTTTAGGTTAAAAGCTCCTAATAAGTTTCAAAATAACAAAAGTTAAGGTAGTAGTTAGACAAAAAAAAGTAAGTGGTCCTAAAGGTATCGTTAAGAAAGATTGCAAATAATCTTCATTAAAGAAAAAGGATAAGTAAGAAACTAAATCACTAGCTTTTATTTATTTTCAATCCTATTTTGCTAGTCTCCCATTAGACTCATGGTAGCTTTATAGTGGTGTGACTATTCATATTGCTGTTACTTTACAAGAGTTCAAAAGTAAATGGAGACCAAGTGAGAAAAAGGCTAAGCTTAAAGTTAGAAATAATGTTGAAGTAGAAGTCAATCATATAAGAATAATAAGTTTAAATTTAGAGTTTGATTTTAAACTTATTTTGAAAAATATTTTCTATGTACCCTAATTTAGGAGAAATTTGATTTTAGTTTTTATTTTAGATAAACATGTTTATCATTTCATTATTAAGAGTAGAAAAGTTGATTTGTCTTTAAATTCTAAAATTATTAGTGAATTTAAACTAATTCATAATTTATATATATTATTCTTAGGGCAAAATAATAAATACAGTAGTATGAATGTTAAAAATATAGTGTTTAAAAGAACTTTAATTAGTGAAAAATCTTCCTTATTATGACATAAAAGGTTGGGTCATATCTAAAATGAGAGAATTAATAGATTGATAAAAGATGATTTTTTACCTTCTTTTAATTTTGAAAACTTGGACATATATATATTTATTGTATAAGGGGTAAACTAACTAAAACTAAAAGCAAAAGGGTAACTTAGAGTTCTAACCTTTTAGAAATTATGTATACTAATAATAGTGGACCACTGACTCTTACTTTATAGGATAATAAATGTTTTATTATCTTTATTGATGATTTTTCTCATTATGGTTATCTTTATCTAATCAAGGAGGAGGTTGATGCTTTTGAAAATTTTAAAAATTTTAAAATAGAAGTAGAGAAATAATTGAAAAAAGTTATCAAAATTGTTAGGTTCAATCGTAATGGTGAGTATTATAGCAGATATGGTATAATTGGATTGCATATAGGATTGTTTACCAAATATTTACAAGAGAATAAGATAATTGCCTAATATACTATGCCTGATAGTCCTAAACAAAATGGTGTAGCTGAAAGGCAGAATTGCACTCTTAAGAATATGATGATAAGCATGATAAGTAGAACTAATCTTCTTGAATTCTTCAGAGTGAAGTCATGAAATGTATATTATATATATTGAATAGAGTACTTAGTAAATCTATACCAAAAATACCTTATGAATTGTGGATTAAGAGGAAACCTAGCTTGAACTACTTTTAAGTTTGGGGATATCCTATGGAAGTTAGAATTTATAATCCTTTTAAAAAGAAAATTAAGCCTTGATCTACTCATTACTACTTTGTAAGGCACCCAGATCATTTTAAAGGGTATAAATTCTATTATCTTCAACTTAGAGCCAAAATTATAGAGTCACAAGTGGCGAATTTTTTAGAATAAGATACTGCAAATAGAAGCATCATAAAAGTTATCAATGATAATGAGCCTATAAGATATGTCACTTTCTTTTTGCTAAATCCACAAAGTCTTGTAGTGCTAGTAAATATTAAAAAAAAAGATGATGTGCAACAAAATACAAATCCTCTCCCTCTTGATCATCTTCTTAATCCAATTCTAGATCTTGTTGATGTAACTTAAGCTCAAGAGAATAAAGTTGAGATATCCTCAAGAAGATCTACCAGACAAAGAAAATTTGCAATCTTTAATGATTACTTAGTTTTTCTTGGAAAGAGTGACTATAATATTAGTTAAGTTATTGATCTTATAACTTTTATAAATGCAATAACTAATCCACAGTCTGATATATGGATGGGTGCAATGAAAGATAAAATAAATTATATGACTCATAATGGTGTTTGGAAGTTTGTTGAGCTTTTAAAAGGATGTAAACCTATCAGCTGCAAGTGGGTGTACAAAACTAATAAAGATTTTAAGGAAAATATTGAAAGGCTTAAAGCTAGATTGGTGGCAAAGGGATTTACTCAAAAAGAAGGAGTAGGCTAAAAGAAGACCTTTTCACTAGTGTCATCTAAAAATTCTTTTAGAATTATCATGGCTTTGGTAGCACACTATGACTTAGAGCTTTATCAAATGGATGTGAGGATAACTTTTTTGAATAGGGACCTCAGAGAAGAAGTTTATACAATATAGCTAAAAAGTTTTCAAGAACTTAGAAAAGAACACATAGTGTGTTGGCTTAAGAAGTCCATTTATGAGCTTAAACAAGTTTTTAGGTAGTGGTATTTTAAATTTGATGAGGTGATCACTTCCATAAGCTTTGAGAAAAATAAAGTTGATTGATACATATAACTTAAGATCAGTGAGAGTAAGTACATTTTTCTTGTCTTTTATATGGATGATATCCTATTAGCTAGTAATGATAATTGATTATTGCATGAGACTAGACAATCATTGTCCAAAACTTTTGACATAAAAGATCTTGGAAAAGTTTCATTTATTCTTAGGATAGAGATTCGTAGAGATTGATCTAGAGATTTGTTAGGACTTTCACAAAAGTCTTACATTGATCGTGCACTTACTAGATTTAGCATGCAAAAATGTAAGGATAGGGATGCACCTATTATAAAAGGTGATAAACTCAACCTTAGTTAGTGTCTTAAGAATGATTTGAAAAGAGAATCAATGAAAAACATACTTTATTCTAGTGCAATAAGAAGTCTTATGTATGCATAGATGTGCACTAAGCCTGACATTACATTTATAGTAAGAGTTCTTAATGGGTGTCTTTCTAACCCTAGTATGGATCGTTAAGTTGCTATTAAGAAAGTGTTAAGATATTTACAAAAGATGAAAAGTTATATACTAGTTTATAAAAAAATTAACAATCTTAACATTATTAGATACACACATTTTAACTTTGTTGGCTATCAGGATAATATGAAATCCACCTCAAGATATATTTTCATGTTAATTAGAGGAGTTGTATCTTGGAAGAGTGTGAAAGAGATACTCTTTGCTTCTTTCACTATTTAGGCTAAGTTTGTTGCATGTTATAAAGCAACTGCACAAGCTATTTGGCTAAAGAATCTTATCTCTAGTCTTTGTATTGTTGATTCTAAGGATTTATTGTGATAATAAATTTGCTATGTTGTTTTCTAAAAATAATAAAACTACATGTGGTTCTAAACATACAGAAATAAAGTATTTTAGGGTTAGGGATTTTGTAAAAAATGATGACATTACTGTAAAGCATATCGATACAAGTAATATGATTGTTAATCCTTTGACTAAAGGACTGACACCTGTAGTCTTTAGTAAACATGTCAAGAGCATGGATGTCTTAGGGTCTTTTGATGTATTTAATTAGTAGAAGCATATTTCCCATATTTCATACTTTCATATTATAATTTTTTATGTTAGTGTCTATTTTCTATAAGATATTTAATTTTATTGATAATCATTATAAAGTGAATATTCCACTCTATTGTATACTTTTACTTGTACATGTACTTATAAGTCTTGAAATTTTATTTCTTAAAACTAGTGTCTATTTTAAGTATAACTTTGATGTCAAGAAAGTATATCTCATAGAATGAAACTATTGAATGATCTCGAGAATATAAATGAGACTTATATATAACATATAAATTTCTCATTAAATTTAGAGAAATCATAAAGGGTCAATAATGAAAAATAGCACATTTGATCATATTTGTGTTGGTGTGTGTCCTAGAACCAATCATATAGATGATTGAAGTTATACACAATGTATTATGTTTTATTTTAGGTAATTTAATTATTATATTTTATTTTTATAATTTTATTATTATTATGTGCAATTTATAACTTAATATAATAATTATCCTCGGAATAGTTTTGCTATTCCTAAAATGCCCCTAGTCAAGTATTATTATGAAAGGATAGTAATAATACATCAAGACTAGCATGTATAGTGACTGATGATTACGAATCATATATATATGATATCAAGTCAATACATGAGTACATTACTAGTGAATAATGTACTGGACTGACCCACTATGAGAATATTGCATGGATAGACATGTCATAAGTTATTCTCATATGATCACAAATACACATAAACCTTTGACCTGAAGTCACTATGGTTCCCTACATGAGGAATTACTCACTTTAATATTGTCCTATGTCACCTTTAATCAGGATGACAAGTAGGGCATTGATTGGGTGTGTCATAAATCGTGCAGAGGGAAGTGAGTGATGTAGATGAGATTTTGTTACTCTTGTATAAAAGAGAAATATCCTTGGGCCCCTTGATTGAGTGAGACTTAGAAATGCATGGCCATGCTCAATTGAATTAATATGTGATATTAATTATTTATTTTAAGTCTGCTCAATATCAAGAAATATAAATTGACGAGGATGACACATTCCATGCCTCCAGTTCAATTTGGATATTATTACAAAAAGGGTTATGATACAAAACGTTGATCATGTATTAGGTGAATATCGAATTACAGACATTCTTACTACTTGAGTGGCAGTGATGTATTATTAGATACCACTTACTATCTATAGCTCAATAATGAGTCATTGTTAACGTAGTAAGAACCTACAGGGTCACATAAAAGGAGTAAGAATAAGACAATAATTAATTAAACTTTAATTATATTAATATCTAATTAATTGGACTTATTTTCGTGCATATATATATATATATTATTAAGAATAATAAATTCACATTTATATATATATATATATTATGTGATATTATTTGATATTAAAGTAATATCAAATAATTACATTATTAGATATTAGATAAATATATTATGAGATAATATTATTTTGATATTTGATAATTATATGCAATTATCTAATAATTAAGATATTTATATTATGAGATAATATTATTATCTAATATTAGATAATTAATAGATAAGTCTTATCTCTCCCCATTATCTCTAGGATAAGGATAAGATGAGTTGTTAAGTGTGATTAGGATTTTGGAAGTATTATCCTAGTAAGACAAGGATTATAACTTGCCTAAGTTCTATAAAAAGGGACTTGAAAGTAACACTTTAATAACACGCTCAAAGCTTCCATACAAACCCTAAATCACTTAGAAAACATCCAATCCTAATTCTTAAAGAGAAAAACGCATCCTAGCAGATTCGTGGAGGGTGAGAGGTCGTTGTTTACTCCGTGTGGATACCGTAAAGACACTGTACCTTCCGGTCGATGTTTGATTCATCCGCTCTCAAGTTTTGATCAGTAGAAACACGAGTGCCCAATAAGTAAAACTTTAATCATTGATTTATGTCTTTTGCATGGATCCTAGGTAGAATTCGGATTAAATTTTTGAATTTTCGTTGCATATGATAATTCGAATTCCTAACAATTTGGTACTATTTTCTTGTTACACAACCATACTAAAATCCATTATCAATAAAGTCACTAACACTTGTAATAATGAATTAGTCTTATGTTAATAAAAAGCATAAAGGCCGCTATGGTTCAGTGTTAGTTGGTTATGTTAGATAAGATTGTTAAAATATTATCTTAAAGGGCTAAATTATTTTTTTTAATTGTAGCCATATAAAAGTTTCTCATCAATCAGTTTGGAGTTTAATTTTCACAATATATTTTGTTAAAACTTATATAAAACTTAATTAATATTACTTAAGGGGGAGAATGCTTAAATTTTCTACAAAGTGAGTTACTATTAATTAGTAATTTTTAATTTAATAAAATTGATTGATTAAAGTTTAGCCCAATTATGAGATATGCATGAGATCCATTTTAAAACTGTGATATGAAAGATATATAGGCTTAATACATACATATGTTAGTGTGGTTAGACAGTTGTGTAGGTTAAAGGCCTAGTATACTTTTTATAAGAAGGATTACTAAGGTTTTGTAAATAAGGATTATGGTTAGGTCCCCTCTTTACTTCTCATATATATGGTTTCTATCCATTGAGAGTTGCCACTAAGGAGAAGATAAAAAGAAAGATCTAATTGATAAAAATTCATTAGTTTTTACTGAATTCAACCATAGTTGTAGATTTATCAAGTATGTAAATTCAAATTTTATGTTTATGGTGTCCTAATTATTATGCATGAGATCTTAATAATTAAAATTCTTACAAGAATACCTATGGCAAAAGAAAATTACTTAGTAGCATCATATATTAATTTTAAAGGAGAATGGGATATTAATAGACTGAGAAACATTATTCTAGAAATTATCATATAGAACCTAATGAGTCTATCCTCCCATTAACTCTCCAAGCTTGGATAAGGTACGATAGTTTAGGTCTGTGAATAGGTATTTTTTTTATGAAGTTTGCATATGTAAAGATCATGGGGAAGAGTTTTACTACAACCTCATGGCTATGGAAAAGGTTATGGAATTTGCAAGGCCAAGAAAGGGTGATAATATTTTTATGGCTTGTTAGAAGGGAAAGGTTATTAATAAATAGTTAATGAAGGACTAAAAGGTTCATTGATTTGGATATTTGTCCTAGATGTCAATGGGATTTGAAGTCTGTAATTCAACTTCTTATAGATTACATGGATGTTATGTTAAATAATTTGTGGACTATGTATAATTTATTAATGTAATAGGATAACTATTGATTAGACCTATGTGACTTAACTAATGGGCAATTGGATAGTTATCCTAATACTAAAATATGAGTATAGATCCCATGATGAACAAGATCCATGACCTAAATTAGTTTATAAATAAGGAGTCTCTATCTCACATCTTTAAGGTCTAGGGTTTTAGTGCTCCATTAATTCACTTTATTGTATAGATGTAAAGATTATTGAGAGAGTTAATCTTATGTATTATTTTGTGTGGTGATAACACTAAGTGATGGATTTAGATGATAAAAGTATGCCATCTTTCATCATTATTTTGTAATTTATTTTAATTTTTCTCATGTTAGAATATAGAAGTCAAGATTAGAGAATATTAATAAAAATTGTTATTTTGATTTCTTTCATGTTAGTAATTTATGGCTAGTTAGCATTAAGCCATGTTACTAGGAAACCTTCTTTGGGCTTAGTTTATAGAGTGGTTGCTATGAAGTTTAAGGATCTAGCTAGAATGTGTGAGGAGAATTAGAGACACGTGTGGAATTGTATGCTGGTTAGTTTGGAACAATAAGAATGAGTTAGTCTTCCAAGGAAAAGTAACAAACGTGCACAATATCATCTTTGCCATTAAATTTCAAATGAAAGAGATGCAAAATGTAGCATCTCTTATACGGTAGGATAATATCTTGAAAAAGAAGATAAAAATTCAAATTGGATGGCAATATCCTTTAGAAAATTGGGTTAAATATAAACAATGCTTTAATTGCTTGTGAGGGGTGTTATTTGAGATGTTTTAAAGGCATGGATCACTAGATTTTACAAGTATATTAGCCTCACAAATGTTTTGATGGCAAAATTGTGGGGTTTATATTTTGGCATGAAGATAGTTTAGGAAGGAGTTAGCGATGTGTTATCTTTTAAGATGGACTTCAAGACTACAGTGGATATGGGGATAAAAAGGTGTAAAAACTCTTATCCTTGTTGGGTCTTGGTTAAAGCAATTCAATTGTACAAACAAAAGGAGTGGTAAATTAGGATTGTCCATAGTAGACCTGTTCATGAACTTTGTAACTTAGGTTTTTGGTAAAGCCCATGAGATATAATGAGACTTAAGGTAAAACCTAAGCCTTGATCAATATAATTTTAAGTCCATTTATAAGTTAGAGCCTAAGCTCGTGAGTTTGGGTAAAGCCCTGGCTAAGCTCGACAAAAAATTTAATTTATTATAATAAAATAATAATATAATATGAATATATTTATCTTATTATTATATATTATTATTATAAATTTAATATAAAAAGGTATATATACATATAAATCTCATTAAATTAATTTTTTAAATTATATATATTATTGTTTTTTCAAGAAATTAAGTGTTTTAGTTCATCTTTGGGCTCATGTAAACTTGAGATATATGAAGATAATTAATTTAAACATTTCAGATTATGTTTGATGGTTACTAGACAAAGCTACTCAATTAATTAATAAACCCTAACTCTCACATCATTGACATTATATTTTGTCTTTATAAATTATAAAGCAGCACTGCTACTACTTAGTTTGACATTTGCCCTGTTGATATCGTAATCTTTCAAATTAATCTATAAATAAAACTATTCCATATTATATCTTCTTTTTTTTTTAATTAAAAAAACGTAATCAAACTGTTTACCCATATTAGATATCCCAGCTTAAATATTGAATTTGGGCAAGATTTATGTCAGGAAATAGCATAACGTGTTTGATGATTAGCAGACACAAAATCCACATACAATAAAACCAGTAAACTATGCAATTAACGATTAATTTAAATATTTTGTTTAAAAAAATACATAGATATGAACTTTATTAAATTAATTACATTTTCACAAATTTGCTAATTTTTTTTATTTTTTATTAGAATCTGAATAGTTTTTTATTACAACCTTTATAAGTTTATTTAACATTTCATAATTTTTTATATTTAATTTATAAAAAATTACAATATCTTAAATGAAAACTATCAAAAAATTATAATTTTCTTAAATAATTATAAATTTTATTAATATACATAAAAATAAAAATTTGTCTAGTAACAATAGACTCCCTTAAATTAAAATTTTTTGCTTTACTAATGTAGTTGACAGCTTTGTTCTCATTATTTTCACCTACTTTCTTTTGGACATAATAGAAGTATAAAAATATCAATAATATCACATTATCTTATGGGGTCATGCTAAATAGTTATTATTCTATAATTTTTTAACCTTTTTTTTATAATTTTTAAGAATTATTTGTTCAAGAATTCATAATTTAATTAAAAAATTATGATCTCATAAAAAAATTTTGGATAATAAATATGTAAAAGGCTTCATCTAAAGCCCCATAATGCATACATTTAAAAAAATTACAACTTATTTCATGAAAAAATAATAAAAAGTACAAAATTTTTAAAATTAATATAAAGTTAATTACAACCAATTTTCTCAATTGAAATAAGATTATATATATATATATAATTAAATTTGTAATTATATGATTTTTTAATAATATATTAATTAATCATAATGTAAATATTTATTTCAATATTTAAACTTAAATTTAACCTAAGTCAATTATGGGTCTATCCTATCATACATAAAGGCTTGACCCATTAAATAAATTTAAATTCATATCTCATATAATAAATCAGACTAATATTTATTGGGTTTAACTTAATAGACCTCAGGAATTTTCAAGTACATGAATATGGGGTACGCTAGGAACCCTTTGGACCATTAACTTCTCAGTTTTGAGAATCCCCCAGCTGGGTGTGTGGAACGTTTATTGAGCGATTTAAGAAGGGCGTCTTTCCCTCGTGCTGTTATGATGTAGCCTCCTCCCATATATCAAATAAATAATAAATAAATAAATAAGATAATTTTATATTTTTTCAGAAAATTTCATAATTATAATATATATATTTTACTTACTAAATATCTTTTAAATGTAAATAATATTTTTTATTTAAATGAAAATAATAATAAAATATTAAACATGTAAATATAAATATAAATTAAAGAATAAAATAAAATATAAGTTTTCTAAGAGCATTTAACTTAAATGACATATGAAAGCTTTGTATTTTTTGTTACATTCAAGGTTCGATTCTTAATTCTCATGTGTGTGCGTCTGAAGGCTTTGCATTTTTTATTACATCTAAAATTTGATTCCTGATTCTCACGTGTATGTTTCTAGTGGTTTAATTATTCATACTATCATAAAAAAAGAAAAGATATAAGTTTTATTTATTTTATCAAAAAATATCATTTATATATATATATATATATATATATATATATATATATATATATATATATATATATATATATATTAATAAAGGACTATGTTACTGGTATTAATAGTTTAAAAAAATAATGTGTAGAAGCACAATAATAGAGAAAACAAATTCTTTTTTGAAATAGAAGAAATTGCTTCTTTTAAATTTTTTATATTTAATATTAAATAAATAAAATATTTTTGCTCATCTTAATATTTTACAATTATATTTTACATAAAATATTTTTTATTGAAACAAGTGGCTAAATATATAACTTTCTAAAACCATAAGAGTGGAAATTATACAGGGTTAAATATAAATTCTTATTTTCCCTCCTTATACAAATCTCCAAATAAAGCTTCCCCTTTTTAGGCCAAACCCACTCCCACCACTCCTAAATAAATAAATGGAAAAAATTAGGTTGATATTATTTGGTATAATTTATTGCAGTGAGGTACCCGAAATTTACTTACTTTCTTTCATCTAAATGCTCCCGCATGCGAAAATTTACCACGATATCCTGAAGACAAAAATGACATATTTATAATGTGTTTCAAGAAGATTAAAAGAACTAAAATATAAATTTTTTTTACTATACATTAAAATTAGAAAGTTTTTAATTTAATACAAATAAAAAAAATAAAAAGACTAAAAACTTATAAAAATTAAAATTGTAGTACTTTTTACTTTATAAAAATTAAATTAATAAAAAATTTTAATTATAAATAAAATTTATAAAAATTTAATTTTTTAGGATTTAAAATAAATTTTTAGTTAAGATAAAAATAAAAATAACTAAGAACTTAGAGATATAATAACATATTATTATTTGACAATTTAGTTGTTAATTAAATTTGATTATACATTTATTTGGGATTTTTTTGTTAATATTACTATTTGGAACAAAATAGTAAGATATTTCTATTTAGAGAACAAACAGTAACATATTGTTATTTGGTAGTTTGATTGTTAATTAGACTTGATTTATCTATTTATTTAGAATTTTTAATTAGTATTAATGTTTTGGAATGAAATAGTAATATTTATTTAGAGTTTTCATAATTTGGTTGTTAATTAGACTTGATTTATTTATTTATTTAGAGTTTTTAGTTAATATTACCATTTTAAAATAAGATAGTAACATTTACTTCTTTGACAGTTTAATTTGGGATTTTTAGTTAATATTACTATTTTGGAATTGGAGAACAAACAGTAACATATTATTATTTGATAGTTTGGTTATTAATTAAACTTGATTTATCTATTTATTTAGAGTTTTTAGTTAATGTTGCTATTTTAAAACAAGACAATAACATCCACTTCTTTGATAGTTTGATTGTTAATTAGATTTGATTTATCCATTTATTTAGAGTTTTTAATTAATGTTACTGTTTTAGAAGGAAACAGTAACATGTTACTGTTTGGAGAATAAATAATAACATACTATTATTTGATAGTTTAGTTGTTAATTAGATTTAATTTATCCATTTATTTAGAATTTTTAGTTAATGTTACTGTTTTGGAATGAAATAGTAATATGTTATTGTTTGAAGAATAAATAGTACTATACCGTTATTTGATAGTTTGATTGTTAATTAGATTTAATTTATCTATTTATTTGACATTTTTAGTTAATGTTACTATTTTGCAACGAAACAGTAACATGTTACTGTTTGGAGAACAAACAGTAACATGTTACTGTTTGATAATTTGATTGTTAATTAGACTTAATTTATCTATTTATTTAATATTTTTTGTTAATGTTATAGTTTTGGAATGAAAATAGTAATATGTTACTGTTTGAAGAATAATAGTACCATACCATTATTTGGTAGTTTGATTGTTAATAAAACTTTATTTATTTATTTATTTGAGATTTTTTGTTAATACTACTGTTTTGAAAAGAAATAGTAATATATTATTGTTTAAAAAATAAATAGTAACGTTCTGTTATTTGATAATTTGGTTATTAATTAGACTTAATTTATCTATTTATTTAAAATTTTTTATTAGTGTTACTATTTTAGAACGAAACAATAACATTTTCTTCTTTTGCAGTTTGATATTTAATTAAGCTTGAAACAAAATAGTAATATGTTACTATTTAGAGAATAAACATTACTATATCGTTATTTAGTAGTTTGGTTGTTAATTAGATTTGATTTATTAATTTATTTAAAATTTTTTTGTTAATATTACTATTTTGGAAGGAAACAGTAATTTCAAAATAGTAACATGTTACTGTTTATTACTGTTTGGAGAACAAACAGTAATATGATGTTATTTGGTAGTTTGGTTATTAATTAGACTTGATTTATCCATTTATTTGAAATTTTTGGTTAGTGTTACTATTTTAGAACGAAATAATAACATCCTCTTCTTTCGCAGTTTGATATTTAATTAAGCTTGAAACAAAATAGTAACATGTTACTATTTAGAGAACAAACATTACTTTGCCGTTATTTAGTAATTGGGTTATTAATTAGATTTGATTTATCAATTTATTTGAAATTTTTAGTTAATATTACTGTTTTGGAAGGAAACAGTAACATGTTGCTGTTTTGGAAGGAAATAGTAACATGTTACTGTTTATTACTGTTTGGAGAACAAATAATAATATGATGTTATTTGATAATTTAGTTGTTAATTAGACTTAATTTATTCATTTATTTGGAATTTTTGGTTAGTGTTACTATTTTAAAATGAAATAATAACATCATCTTCTTTGACAATTTGATTATTAATTAGACTTGGAATAAAATAGTAACATATTACTGTATAGAGAATAGACATTAACATGTTATTTTTTAGTAATTTTGTTATTAATTAGACTTGATTTATCCATTTATTTTAAATTTTTAATTGGTATTACTATTTTGAAATGAAACAATAACATGTTAATATCTAGAAAATAAATAATAATATGCTATTATTTATTTATTTAATATTTTTGCTTAATATTATTATTTTGAAATGAAATAATAACATGTTATTATTTGATAATTTGATTTATTCATTTATTTAAGATTTTTTTTGTTAGTATTATTATTTTAGAACGAAATAATAATATTCTCTTTTTTATCAATTTAAATATTAATTAAATTTAAAATAAAATAGTAATATATTACTATTTAAAGAATAGATAATAATATACTAATATTTAATAATTTTATTATTAATTAGATTTAATTTATCTATTTATTTAAAAATAGTAATATTTCCGTATACCCCGTAAAAAGACTTCATAAAGCAAGTCTACCCGCATCACAACCCCTTTCCCGTCTGCCATTGGCATGGAATCCTCTCAACCAAATTACAGATCCCGTCGGATCTGGATTTCCCTCATGTTCGAGAATTCTCTGACATTGAAATTGCTGGTTTCTGCGTCCATTGTAGTTGGTATAATCTGTTATTGTGGAGCTCACCCTTCCAACACCTTTATGGTGAGACTAAACCCTTGAAGATCGCTGTTTGTGTCATGTTGTCAGTGGGGGGCTTAATTATTATCTGCGGAGTGTTTTATGCGGAGAAATTGCAAGTTTTGAGACCTGGTCAGCGTTGGCTTATTGCTTTTGTTGTGAGTCTGGTTTTGATGGTCACTTCCTTTTACTCATTTTATTATGATAAGGAGGTTTCGAATGGTGCCTTTGTTTTCATGTCACTGGGTTTGTCAAAACTGATTTGAATTTGAGTGGGGTTTGTCCAATTACTTCCTGGGATGTTTTACTGCACAGCTGATGAAAATATTCCTGCAGCCGTTGTCTGTTATACAATGACTTTTTTGCGTCACCATTCCCATTCGGAGGTTCCTTGGGTTAACGCTGACATTGAAAGTGGTGGAGAATTGACAGAGGAAGCCCAAGCCCGAGCCCAAGAATCCGAGGAAACGTGCAACACAGGAGCCAGTGATCGAGTAAGTGGTGCAATGTATTTAAATATATTAGGGTTTAATTATATATATATATATACACATGGGCTCCACCGGATTTATCAGGCCGAATTATATAAAATGGATGGCTCGACCCAGTCTTACCCACTTATTTTGGAAAAAAATTTGGCCTGCCATGGTTTTATTTTTTTAATACATGGCTTGTTAGCTGGGTTTGATAATTTGAATAAAATAAATTTTTAAAATAAAAATATTATGATATTTAAATATATAAAATATTTAATATATATTAAATTAATTTTTTATATTAAAAATAATTTAAAATAATTATTTTTAATATAATTATATTACAAAAAATAAATTAATATAATCGGATCAATCCAATTTTTTTTATCACAACAAAAAGTAATCAAAATATAAAAATGTCCAGGGGAAAAAATTTAAATCTTATATTTTTTCAAAGCATATTTACAATATATATATATATAGAGAGAGAGAGGATTTATATTGCTAAATTACTTTCTCAAAAATTGTGTCAAGTTCGGTAGATGAGGGTGAAATATTTTTTTCATGATATGTTTTCAATTGACAAATTCTAATTCTCATCTCAGCAAATGAAGTTGGGTTTTTTTGGCTTGCCAGAAAAATTATCCCCCAAAATGTATCTAGGAAAATTTAGATTAAAAACATACTTTATATTTTCTTGAAAAATGTTGTCCTAGTCGTACCACACAAACAGGTCTCAGATAGCTGTAGTACTCTTTATATATATCTATTTCAAATGTAGAGAATCAGATATTTTCATTATTTTCTTAATTAATGGTTATAATTGTTTTAACTTTAAATATTATGAAGACTACAATTCAATTTATGTGTAATTAAGTCTATGAACAATTTTACGCGTTAATGCAATTTTAAATGAGTTGAATTTTATTTTTGGGTAGCAGTTTGAGAAACAAGTGTCGACTGATCCTACGGCAGCACGAACTGAATCCATCACACCCGAATCCGTCATTACCTGAGCCAAGTATTGAGGGAACATAATCCAAAACGCTCAGACAACGAAAGAAAGGAACTATAGGGAACTACAGTCGAGGTGCGTTTAGATTGGGCAATTTATTTATTTATTTTTTTAAACTACTAGCTCTGAGCGGGTTGCAAAAATTACATGACTAAATATACTTGTCATAAATAAATATACTTATCATAAATTATAAGAAAATCATATTTAATGAAGGAATCAAAGTGAAGAAAAGAAAAAGAGTACTGCTTCAACCATGGAACATGACATTATTTTTCAACCGGAATCATAGTGCTACTATTAAACACAAAAAAATCAATTAGGAATCACATTGTAATGACTTTACAAATTCCCGTAATTGGCACTCATAGCACAAACTGAACATACTGAAAAAATATAAAATAATATAATAAACAGGAGATATAATAGTTTGTATGGAATTCATAGACCTAAAAATTTGAGATTTTTAAGAGTATAAAAATCTGTATTTTCTCTATTATTAAACTTGCATATGAAGAACAGTACAACTTATATTAAATGTGTATATTTCATAAGTAAGACTTTATAGAAAATCACACAATTATTATTAACGGCCAAGTATTTATCACATAAGAAAATAATACTTTGTAAACCTTAAACCTAATGTGAAATAGAAATGAGATCAAATTGGGACAATTATCACTTACTAGATAAAAATATCAGTATATCAGAATGTAGATTAATATGTATTGCATGTCACTGTGTTTAATTGAGCAATAAATGGGTAATAATATACATATTATATATATATATATATATATATATATATATATATATATATATATATATATATAGACTTAAGGTAGAATCCACTTATCTTTAACCACCAACCAAGAGCAAGGGGAAAAAGTTTCAAATTATTTTTGAAAATATACCTCATATTTTCTGAGAATATGTTGTGGTACTCATACTACACAAACCGGTATTAGACAAAACTAAAGTTGTCTAACGGGTTGGTCATGCAGGCCATGCCTTTCACGGTTCGGCCTATATATTTTGTGAGCCTCTGATATAAATTTTCTAGTTTGATCTGTGAAAACTCATAAATAAGTAGATTGGTCCGTGAGTTAAATATTTTAAATTTTTAAATAATGAAAAATTTAAATTGTTTCAAAATATTATACTTATTCATCAATAAGTCATAATATATTTAAAAATTATATATAAATTTAAAAAATATTATGTATATATATAAATTATAAAATATTTACAAAATTGAAAAATATTATTTAAAAATAATTCATAGCATAACTTTATGTAAACAAAAGTGATTGAGTTGGCCAACATGGACAGCAAACTACAAACCGGATTGGAATTAACCCACGTTTAATTTTAAACGAGCCTTCAATGTGAAAGCCCGCATGTACAATGGTCAACAAACAAACGGACTAGTTTGTGGTTCACGAATCTTTTCAACAGCTGTGGATAAAATTATAGCACTCTTTTATATATATTTAGTACAAATTCTATAGATAAATTTTTTTCATTATTTTCTTAATTAATGTTTGTAATTGTTTTACCTTTAAATATTAAAAAAATTTACAACTCAATTTATGTGTAATTAAGTCTATGAACAATTTTTCGCATTAATACAATTTTAAATAAGTTAAATTTTCTTTTTTGGTGACAGGCTGAGAAACAAGTGTTGACCGATCGTGTAGCAGAACAAATTGAACCCATCATACCTGAGCCAACTATGGAGGAAATAGAATCCAAAACGCACAGACAAGGAAAGAAAGGAACTATACTTCCTCAGGAGGAAACTAGACTCGAGGTGCGTTTAGATTGGGCTTTTTTTTTTTTTTAATTATTTTTATCGCAGGATGCAGTAGGGGTGGAATTCCAAGCAGACTCACCTCAAACTGTTCGCCTAACCCGCATTTCATC
Organism: Sindora glabra; assembly: GCA_020226215.1. NCBI lineage: Eukaryota > Viridiplantae > Streptophyta > Magnoliopsida > Fabales > Fabaceae > Sindora > Sindora glabra. Next base: position 23,694,267 of record CM035230.1, on the reverse strand, counting down.
CGAAATGGTTGGCTAAGAGCAAATAGTATTGAAAAATCTATTTTTTGTTATCATCAATTAAGGACAGGTTACTTAAAAGGGTTTTTAATCGATCCTAACCACATGACATTTATCCTTTTATGTTATGATATTAAAACTTTTGCAAGCAAAAACTTTAATTTCATAATTTATGTTATGGTTATGGTGCTTAGTTAATAACTTGATACTTTGACATTACTTTCAATGTTGGCATTTATTGTAATGGACAGTTTTTATGTTGATTGCTGTTGACAAAATTTGATTTGTATCTAGTTTAGCTTAATATATAATTTGACTATTTAATTGTGACTTATTTTGTGTTTGAAAGCCTTTATTGTTTGTAAGCTAAATTTGATGCCAATTTTGTACTATTATTATATCATATTCAATTAGGAACTATAGGTAAGATTTTTGTTAAATTTAGGATCATTTTAGTAAATTCAAATTGACTCCAACTGCTCAAACTCGAAATGTTTGGTTAAGGGCAAGTGGCATTGAAAAATTGATCGATTTCAAGTCTATTTTTAGTCATTATTAGTTAAGGGCGATCGGATAAAAAAAGATTCTTAACTAACTTTAATAGCTTAATGCCCACCCCTATGATGAAGCACGAGAGCCATGGGACTTAATGTAAAAAGCAACAAAATGATTTATTTATTATTGAATTATATATAATCTTGCATAAATATTTTTTTTATTTTTTTAAATTAAAATTTCTTTAATATTAAAGTGATGAAGATAAAATTAATTAAATATTATTAATATTATTATAATATATATTTTTATATTATTCTTTTTATATAGATTTATAAAATAATATTACTAATTTAACTCGCTCGTTTAATCTATTTTTGGTATAACCTATCTTACTCATTATGTCCACTTATCCCTTCAAATCTTATTTCATCCCTTAAAATTTTAGCAAGAAAAGTTAGAACTCATTTAATTTGATGATTTTTTTATACGTATATTTGCCATGAACATGATATACTTTGCTATGACTTCATAGACTTAATTATGATACAAGGAATTCTTCGTCATGGGATAAAGCTTTTTTTTTTTCCTTTTTACTTAAATCATAGTACATGTGATACTTTACCATGGGTGTAATGTTTTTGTAACTTAATTCATGATGATATAAGTAATACTTATTCACAAATAAAATTTTCTTATAACATAAATTTTTAATTTTTTGTACTTTTTTAAAAAATTTTCATTATAGTAGAAAAAGGTAAAATCGTCATAATCTTCAATTTTTTATAGCTTAATTCATATAACCAATGATTTGTTGTAGTGTCATTTAAAAAGTTCAAATGTTTTCATTCTTAAATTATCTTTTCACTATTGGATTTACATTTTTTTATTTGACATTTTTACTTTGATATTTGATAAAATATTATCTTATGGTTAAATTACCCAATCTTTTAAGCACCCCACAGAATTACTCTAATGTAAATATACTGAGGTCTATATTGTTAAATTACTTTTCGAAAAAATAAGTGTCAAGTTCATCAAGTAGAGGTAAAAGAATTTTTTTCATGGTATATTTTCATTTGACAAATTCTCATTCTCATCTTAGTAAATGGTTGATTTTTCTAACTGGTCCGAAAAGTTTTCCTCCAAGCTTTATAGGAAAATTTAGATTAAAAATATACCCTATATTTTCTTAAGAAATGTTATCCTACTCTTAACACAAACCCAAGTATTAAATAAAATCATATATATATATATATATATATATATATATATATATATATAGGATCCATTGACATCAATCTTAGTCTAAATGACTTACACTGAATATAGAATGTTAATCTTATTAAAATTTGAAGGTCAAGATTAATTCTTTTGAAACAATTTTTACACTGGTTGTAACTTACTCTCTTTCTCAATTAATCCATTAAATATAAAATAACAGTGACTAGATTCTTGAAATGTTATGCAATTGCTAATTTGTAATACTTTTTTTCACCTTTTTTTACTATATGTGCTTGGCAAATATGCCACTTTTTTGAGTAAATCTAGGGGACAAATATTGGATATGATTTAATGAAAACTGACAATTATTGGATATGATTTAATGAAAACTATGTTCAAACACAAATCTTATTCCTATATAAATCACTGTTATTGCTTAAGTGATTCAATTTAACTCTTCCATATGTAAAAATTAATGGCTAAGTATGATGTGATAGACTCAATAGTCATAAACTTAGGTGTTTCTTTCCCATACAATATAGTAGACATGTTGTGTAATGGTTCCGAATTTTCGTTTGATGTGTTAAGATAGGAAAATATATGCAAGTGCCTAATATGCGAACTCTATGTTTTCATTTGGGTACAAGCACTCCAAATGGTTAACTGTTTACTTCTAGTTCTATTTCTGTGGCCAATGCCATGAAAAGTTATCTGACTAATGATATCATTGTTCATTGAAAACAAAATCTATGACTTGCGAAAGATTTCAGCATATTGTCCATGTTGTTGAACCCGACCACATATTGATTTATCTCTGTTTGACTCACTTTTCTCCACTAACTTAAACTTTATTGATTTGTTGGTTATCTTAATTGAGAATGCTACTACTTTGTTGATTCATTTTGTAACCAGAGACTTTAATCTTTATTCCATTTTTTATGCATAATGTTTTTCCTGTGCTTGTACCTAATATAACATTATTATCTTTCAAAAGCAGGAATCTTTAACCTCTAGAATGACAATGGATTAGCAAGGTGCACCTGTTGGTTAGAGTATTAGGAGGATCTTGCACTTGGACATTTTAATTGATACCAACCTCGATGTAAACCTTATTTTTATTGCTTTATCATAACTTGGATTATAGCTTTTTTGAAATTTAACTTTGCTTAGTAAAAGTATTTTAAATGTATTGATCTTGTTTTCTTTAGTTCAAATTTGTTAGGTGGCTATAAGGACCTAGAGGCAAATGTTTGAGCACGGTAGAATTTACTATAGGCTACCGTGTGTATTTTAAAGGAAAGGATCAATAAATGATCCTGACAAGGTAATAAACCACATATATAATTTTTCAGGTCTAATGATCATTGCAAAACGCTCACAAATATGGTTCTCTTTTGATGGAATTTTTTCTCTTTCCTTTTTTTTTCCTTATCATCTAGACTTCAAAGAGAAGAAAGCTGAATATAATTCTGTATATTTTTTTATACAATCAGGGTTTTATAATATATAGATCTTTGTTTATGACTTAATTACCTAAAAGAATCTATATTTTAAGTAATAAATTTGTCATAATAGAGGAAATCAATTCTATATAGAATAAAAATGAAAAATACAATCAAATCAAAGCAAATCCTAATACAATCAAATCAGATTAAATCCTAATCAAATCTCTTATCAAATCTTAATAATTCTATACAGAATAATTATCAAAGATTCCAACACTCCCCCTTAAGCTGGTGAATGAATATCTATCATTCCTAACTTGCTTATAAGATCCCGAAATTTCTTTGTAGGAAGTCCCTTGGTTAGAACATTTGCAAGCTGGTGTTCAGAGGGGATATAATTTTTGTTGATTAGCCTACTATTTAATTTTTCCTTGATAAAATGCTGGTCTATCTATATATGTTTAGTTCTATCATGTTGAACTAGATCAAGAGCAATGCTAATGACTGATTTGTTATCACAAAATAACTTCATAAGGACTTTATACTTTATTTTAAGATCATTTAGTTTAATATTCATCCATAGCAACTCACAAATTCCTTGAGCCATAGCTTAAAATTCAGCTTTTGCACTTGACTGTGCAATTACATTTGACTTCTTACTCCTCCATGTTATAAGATTTTCACTTAGAAATATACAATAGCCAGCTGTGGACCTCCTATTTATGACTAATCCAGCATAATCAGCATTTGTACAGACGCTGATTGATAAACTTTCACCTTTTTTAAACAAAACTCCTCTTCTGGCTATGGTTTTAAGGTAGTGCAAAATTCTATTTACTGCCTGCAAGTGTTACTCCCTTGGATCATTCATAAATTAACTAACAACACTGACAGAATATGCTATATTTGGTCTAGTATATGCTAAGTAAATCGATTTCCCCACTAACTTTTGATACTGAGTTTGATCAACTTTGGAACTTCTCTTATTACTTCCCATTCTATGATTTTGTTTAATTAGTACACTACTAGGTTTACACCCCACTTTTCCAGTTTCTTTAAGGAGATCAAGAATATATTTTTTTTAGGAAATAAAGATACCCTATTTAGAGTAAGCAACTTCAATTCCAAGGGAGTACTTTAATCTTTCAAGATCTTTCATTTCAAATAGGGTTGTAAATTTTCCCTTTAGGAACTATTTTTCAACTATATCATCACCCGATATGATTATGTCATCTACATATACAAGTAGAATGATGGTCTTTCCTATTTGAGAGTGTTTGAAGAAGAGAGTATGATTACCTTAGCTCTGTTTGTATCCCATGGAAATCATTGCCCTTGTAAATTTTTCAAACCAAGCACTAGGAGATTACTTTAATCCATATAGGATCTTTTTTAATCTACACATCTCATTTTCTTAACCAGTGTGGTCATATCTGGGTGGAATCTCCATGTAAACTTCTTATTCCAAGTCTCCATTAAGGAATGCATTTTTAACATTAAGCTGGTGTAGTTCCCATCCATAATGAGTAGCAAGGGATAACATAGTTCTGACAACATTCATTTTTGCTATAGGAGTAAATGTTTCCTCATAGTCAATCCCATAAGTTTAGGTGTATCCTTTAGCAACTAGCCTTGCCTTGAATCTTTCTAGTGTTCCATCAGACCTATGTTTTAGTATATATCCATCTACACCCCATTGGTCTTTTATCTCTTTGTCTCTCAATAATTTCCCATGCTTCATTCTTCTCTAATGCACTCATCTCCTCATTTATGGCTTGAACCTAATTTTTATCCTTCAAAGCTTCTTGTACTGATGTTAGAATTTTGAAAGAGTTAATGGCTGAAATGAAACTCTGATGTTATGAGGAAAGGTTTTTAGAAGAAATAACCTAGGATATAAGATATCTGGTACATGATTTTTTTTCTTTTCTCAAAACAATTGTTAAGTAATCTTGGTTAGGGTCACTATTATTCAAAGAAGTATTTAATTCAAAAGTATGAGTATCTAAAGTTTCATGAATTACCTTAGGGGTAGGCAGTTGGAGTTGTTGTTTCTTTCTCTGTCTTTGGTAAACCAATGTTGGTGGACCAGCTTTGGCCTTTGCCGGTTCCGAAGTTGCTAATTCCTATATATTAGATGATAGTAAGGGAAATGTAGGGGATTTAAGAAAATGAAATTCATTTTCTAAAATTCTCTCCTTTTGAGGATAAAAAAAATATTCAGATTCATGGAAGGTGACATCCATAGAAACAAAGAAACGGTGACTTAGAGGATGATAACATTTGTACCTTTTCTTATCAAAAGCATGCCCTACAAAGATACATTTAATTGCATGAGGATCAAGTTTGCCTTGATGCTACCTGTGTATATGGATAAAGATAACATAACTAAATATGCAAAATTGTAAACTTTTCATTATAGGGATAAAGGGATAGAAGGTTATCGTATGCTGTATAGGACTAATACCACCTAAAATATGAAAAGGTAACTTGTTTATCAAATAGGCAACAGTTAAGACTGCTTCCCCTTAATAGGATTTAGGCACAAATGTTTGGAATAGGAAAGTTTTAGGGATTTCAAGCAAATGGTGATTTTTTCTCTCAGTAATCCCATTTTGTTGGGGAGTATCTACATATGTAAGTTCTTGAAAAATACTATTTTCTTTAAGAAATTTTGAAAAATTTTGATTAACATACTCCCTTCCATTATCTGAATGTAAATGTTTAATTGATTTTCCAAACTGAGTCTGAATCATGTGGTAAAATTGGACAAACAATTGGAAAACTTCAAATTTATCTTTCATGAGAAATAACCATGTTACTCGGGTATAGTCATCAATAAATGAAACAAATCATTTGGTGTTAGAAATATTAGAAATAAGTGTTGATCCTCATACATCAGAATGGATTAGATCAAAAAGTTCAATATAGGAGAAAAAGTGGCACAATGATTTTTGGCAAACTCACAAATAGCACATTGAAATGATTCTATAAATTTATTTAAAAATAAAGATGGAAATAAAGACTTAAGTAAGATAAAAGGAGGATGCCCAAGACGCTTATGTTGAGGCCAAATTTAGGAAAAATGAACTTAGATTGAGTCTTGTGATAGGAATGTAATAACTTCTGACCAGTGCTATTGTTATCTTCAATATTTTAGAGATAATACAGCCCTCCTTATTCTTTAGCAACTCCAATCGTCTTCCCCATGGCAAGGTCTTAAAAAACACAATGAGAATGAAATAAAGTTATTGCATAGTTTAAGTCTTTGGTCAGTTTATGAATGGAAATAAGGTTATTAGAAAGATTGGGAACATGAAGCACATTATTTAAGTATAGGGAAGGCTGAAGTGTAATGTTTCCACTTCTAGTAATGGAGGTATGCGATCAATCAACTACGATTATGTGATATTTACTAAAAGAAGGGTGATAAGATAAAAATTGAGAGACATAAGAGGTCATATGGTCAGTAGCACTAGAGTCGATAATCTATTAACTCTGAGATTCAATACTATAAGCATTAAAAGATAGAGAACTAGGATGTATACCAATCATTGCAAGAGCATAATTTATAAGAGGCTTACTAAGTGAATCAATAAATGCCTGTAGTTGCTCTAATTCAATTTTATTAAAAGTAAGGACCTCTTCTTCTATTAGTAATGCAATGCTGATTGAATTAGAAATTGCCTGATTGGCTTGGCCATGTTGAATATCTTTGAATCCACTAGAGTAACTGAGCACTTCATCCTTCCCGTGGAGTTTGAAGCAATTCTCCTTGGTATGCCCAGATTTTTTACAATAAGAACACTAATGACCTTCTTTGTTATGCTTGGAAAGTTCTTGTTTAGAGAGCTTCTCAATTGCCAAAGCTGATCCATTAGTAATTTTTTCATCCAGCATGACTGCTTGGCGACTTTCCTCCCCACGAATAGTGTAAAACATTTTAGAAATTGAAGGTAATTTCTCCTTTCCTAAAATTTGAACTCGAATAGGGTCATACTTAGGATTTAATCCTGAGAGAAATTCAAATATGTGATCTCTTTCAATGAAATTGACCAAGGTTGCAGTATCCTTACTACACTCCAACTTTAGGTTCTGGTACTAATCTAGCTCAATCCATAACCCATTGAGGATCCCATAGTATTCTGTGATTGAGAGTGACCCTTGTTTGATGGTAAATATCTTTATTTTCAGTTTATAATATATAACAACATCTTGCTTCATGGAGAAGGTTTGATATGTTGGGATCGGGAGCCAAATAGACACAGCAAAATTAACTGATCCTAGTCAACGGATCCATACAAAATGTTAGATTAGAATATAGGATTCAGCTAATACCTTTCGAATGATTCAAGAACTTGTTCGTTGATTACCTCTTCGACTTCCTTTTGACTAAAGATTCTGAGGTATCCATATGAACTAACAGATCACTACTGAACGTCCACATGAACACTGGTTAGAATTCTTCTCATTAGCCTTATATTACTAGCTATGCCTCTTTAAAGATTATGGTCAAAGAGAAGTGCTAGGATTTTTCTATGTTAGGGATACGTGAATAATCATCTATTATTGCCTAACAAGCTTATTTATATAGGTGCATAGAAAATCTTAACTAATTTGGGCTTTGTTCTATATATAATTATATGCTTATTATTGGGCCTTATAATTATAACATGAAATTCTCAAATATTAAGTCTAAACAATTTGGTCTATCAATTCCAAATCCACTAAACTCTAAGTGTGTGATCCTATAAGCTTTCATTATATTAGTAATGATCATTAATTATATTAATAATAATAAATAATGAGCGGTGTCTAATAACACATCATTATTACTTAAATAATGAAAAAGTTGATGATTCGATTGAACCTTTACATGTGATCATCATCTATCTCCTTTTATCCTAGACATCAAGATTGAGCACGAGACATGAAATATATCATTTCCATATAGCTCAATCTGAAGTTTTCTTAATTCCTAAGTAAGCTGACTAAAGCAAATGTAATTGACATTCTATGTCAATTCATCTGAGCATGACCATGTGTTTTCTCAGCTTTACTTAATCAAGAGCCCACAAATATCATTCCTGTTATATAGGAGGGATAAATTCCATCTTGATCATACAAATTCCTCCTTATGATATGTGACATATCCAATAACTACCCTTGCATTCACTTAATCATGAGTGATATAGAGTAGTATCAAAATATGAAACTCACATGTAGGGAACCTTGGTGATCTTAGGTTAAAGAACATATTAATGATGATCACTAAAAATCACTCATGACACTTATATAACGATCCATGTAGTGTTCTTAGGGTGGGTCAGTCCAGTATACAAGTTATCTAACTTGTACTCATGTGTAAACTTAATATCTCATATAAGTCACCACATATGCTAGTCTTAACATATCAAAGCAATCCAATCCACAATAATATATGACTAAGGACATTTAAGAATATAATTATTTTAAGGTTATTATCATAATTAAGTATAATAAGTAGACAATAAATGTATAAATATGATAATTTGGAATTGCCATCAAAATAACACGATTCAAATTTACAATCATCTGTATGATTAGTTTTAAGGTATATACACTAACATGATGAAGGTTATTTCAAATTTCTCAGGTAGAAGGAAAGAACATGTAGTTCTTGCTAATTTTAGGAACCATGGAGTTCCAAAACTAAGTCATGATAAGAGAATCCTCATCATCCCATGATTCAAAGCATGAGTCACCCTTTTTAGGTGTAGTGCCTTTAATGTGATTCAGTTTCCGACGTCCTTTAAGGGTGGTGCGGATAATCTAGGCCCACTGTAGGTAATTCTTCCTATTAAGATGATAGGTAGGGTGCAAAACAGGAAGATCATTAGGATTCAAAGGTGTCACAGAATTGGGTTAAGTGACTGAACTAGATGGAGAAGAAAAAGTCTCATTCTCTGTCATGGTTAGGTTTGAAGGTGGCTAATAGAAAAGTCGCAATGAAGGCGATTGTAAAAAAGAATGTAAAAAAACTAGAAGTTTCTTGCGGAAGCCAGAGTCTCCTTAGACTGGGAGCTCTGATACTAACTTGAAAGAGAAGAAAGCTGAATATAATTCTGTATATTTTTTTTACAATCAGGATTTTACAATATATAGATCTTTATTTATGACTTAATTACCTAAAAGAATCTATATTTTAAGTAATAAATCTATCCTAATAGAAGAAATCAATTCTATACAAAATAAGAAAGGAAAAATACAATCAAATTAGAGCAAATCCTAATACAATCAAATTAGATCAAATCCTAATCAAATCTCCTATCAAATCTTAATAATTCTATATAGAATAATTATCAAAGATTCCAACATCTAGTATATTTATGATTGGGATTGAACCTTTTTGTGTGCCTCTCATTTTTATCCTTCACTCTCAAGGAAGAGAAATTTCATAGAAGACCAAACTATAAGCATCCTAATGAACCAATGCACATTTTAATTGTAGCTTATCTTCCTATTGACATTATTGACATGAAAATCCAACAGGCACATGAAATCATAGAAGAATTGGTTAAATCTGTTGTAAGTGTCTTTATCCCATATATGTTTATAAGCTAGTTATTGGCATGCTTTAGTTAGTTTATGGTTAGCATTAACTATATATACTTAAACATAAAAATACAGATAAGCCCAAAAGGTTTTATTCACTTTCTATTTTTAATTGTTTCATACAAAAATTTTAAGGCTCTTATAAAAAAAGAGAGTGGAGTTTTGCATATATATATCTTTATAATAAATATACTCTCTCTTTCTAATATCTACTTGAGTAGTTATTGATATTAATATGATATTGAGGAAGTTCATGATATCCTTTTCCTCCTAACAAAGGGGTATCCAAGCTAGGTTAAAAGATAAGTAGTTTTCCACCATATCCTTTAGTGTGTGTAAATGAAGGCCTTGCTTGGTAGTCAGTAAGCATGGGATATTGTAGAAACTTGAGATTATTGGGAATGAATGGCTTAAGAAAATCATCTCAGCCTAGATATTTTATATAGTAGAATTACAATCAATATATTTTAATGGTAATAAATAAAATTCCTAGAATTATGTCTAAACATTTGCTAATTTATTTAGATTACTAACTAATTATAGCATATACAACTAATACAAATCAATCATATTTATTACTATTTAACACACCCCTTCAAGTTAGAGTATATATATCATATGTACCAAGCTTGTCACATATTTAACTTATTCTTAGGCCTCATATGGACTTTGTGAGCATATCAACTAATTAGTCATTGGAGTTTTCAAAAACCATGATAATTTTCTTTGTAACAACTTTCTCTCTTATGAAATAGTAGTCAATCTCAATATGTTTAGTTTTTTCATGAAAGATAGGATTAGACACAATATGCAAGACTGCTTGATTGTCACATACAAACTTCATAGGAACAAGTGTATAAAGTTTTAACTCCTGTAAAAATTATTTTAACCATATGAGTTCACAAGTGGCTAATGCCATAACTTGATACTCTATTTCTGCACTTGATCTTGCTACTACACTTTACTTTTTACTTTTCCAAGAAATTAGATTTCCTCCAAAAAAAATACAATACCTTGAAGTAAAGCGACAATCATCTGGAGAACCTACCTAATCAGTGTTTGAGTAACCAATAATTCAATTATGCCTTTTATTCTTATATAGAAAATCTTTGCTTGGATTTCCTTTTATATAGTGAAGAATTCAAATAACTGCATCCCAATGAACATCACATGGTGAGTTGAGGAACTAACTTACCACACTTACCGTAAATAAAACATTTGGTCAAGTGATTGTGAGATAATTTAATTTTCTAACAAGCTTGTGATATCTTCCTAGATCTCAGAGTAGTTTACCTTGATTGAATAATAGTTTAATATTTGGATCCATAAGAGTATTTATAAGTTTAGAATTTATTAGTTCTATCTCATCTAAAACATCAAGAGTATATTTGCATTGAAAGATAAAAATGCCACAATAGGATTAAGCTACTTTAATACCAAGAAAATACCAAAGTTTTCCTAAGTTTTTTGTTTGAAAATGATGGAAGATATGCTGTTTGAGTTGATCAATACTAACTTGATCACTTTTTGTAATAACTATATTATTAATATAAACAATGAGATATATAGATTGAGAAGTAAATGAATGATGATACAAGGCGGAATGATCTACTTCACTTTAACACATGCCAAAATCTTGAATAACTTTACTAAACCTCATAAACCAAGTTTGAAGGGATTGTTTAAGACTATATTGAGATTTCTTCAATCAACAAACAAGACTAGTCTCCCTCTAAGCAATAAACTTTGGAGGTTACTCCATATAAATTTCTTCTTCAAGATTTCTATGTAAAAAAGCATTTTTAATATCTAGTTGATATAGAGATCAATGATTAATAGTTGCAAGAGATAAAAATAAACGAAATGATGCAATTTTTGCAATAAGAAAGAAAGTGTGACCATAATCTGGGCTAAAAATATGACTATATCCTTTGGCAACCAATCGAGCTTTCAATTGGTTTATTTTTCCATTAGGGTTAACCTTGATAGTATACCCCTAGTGACATCCAATAGTAGATTTGTCAGAAGGTAAATGAACCAAATCTCATATATCCACTAGTTTCTAATGTGGCTATCTCTTCAAGCATCGCTTGGCACCATCTTGGGTGAAATAGATTTTCAGGCATAGAAACAAAGGACAAGATAAAAATAAAGGCAGAATGGGGGCAAATAAATAATGATAACTTAAAAAATTATAAATAGGATAAGGGTTACGAGTGAAACTAGTACCTTTATGGAAGGCAGTAGGAAAATTAATAGGTGGATTTAAGGTAAAAGATTCCATGGAGCCTAATAGTGAGTCAATAGGTGGATCATTATCATCAATTACTTGAGGTGTATTTGGATGAAGACATCGTTAATAAGTGATAAGAGGCTGATGTTGTGGTAGATTTGAAGAATTGAATCAAACATTGGTAGTAGTAAAACCTCAAATATGGAAATATATTCTTTAGAAGAAGAAAAGAAATAAGAAGTTTAAAAAAAAGGTGACATCAGCAAAAAAAAAGTATTTCTTTAAACTTGGAGCATAACACTTGTGCCCTTTTTGTAGTCTTAAGTAACCTACACAAACACATTTTATAGAATAGGCTAATAATTTATTTTTTCTTGGAGTAATATCATGAATAAAATAAATGGACCTAAAAATATGAGGAGAAAGCTTATATAGAGATTCATTTGGGTACACTAAAGAATAAGAAATTATATTTTTTAAAATAGATGAGGGCATGCGATTAATTAAAAAATAAACTATTAAGATAGCATCACCCTAAAATGAAATGGAAAATTAACATGTAATAATAAAGTTCGTGCAATTTCAACTAAGTGATGATTTTTTCTTTTAGCAACACCATTTTGTTGGAGAGTGTGAGGACATGTTGATTGATTAATAATGCCTTATGATGACATAAAAGAAATAAAAGATATAAAAAAATATTCATGGGCATTATCACTATAAAGTGTTTGTATAAGTATTCCAAATTGGGTACGAATCTAAAAAACAAATGATTTAAAAATTGAAAATAACTTAGAATGATCTTTCATCAAATATAACCAAGTATACTAAGAATAATCGTCAGTAAAGGCTACAAAATACTAGAAACCTAAAATGTTATTAACACAAATAGGACCCTATACATTAGAATGACTTAAAGAAAACAAAGACTTAGCTCGACTAATAGCTTTATTAGAGAAAGAACTATGAACATGTTTACTAAGTTAGCATACTTACAATTTGAAGAGTTCAATCTTGAAAGACTTAGAACCATTTTCTGTAGTTTTGAAAGACTCAGATGACCCAGATAATAGTGGATTAATTATGGAGTTTCTACAATAAGACAACTAATTGATGTTGCTTGAATGTAGTAGAGTCCTCTCAACTCATGTTTAGTACTAATTGTCTTCATTATACTCCAATCCTGTATCAAAAAAGAATTAGAAAAGAATATTATAAAATAATTAGGAATTTGGGTAACTTGACTGATATAAATTAACTTGAAAGGAGAATTAAGCATGTAGAGAACAAATTGTAAATTTAGTAAAGAGAAATGTTTAGCTTGATTGACTAATACCATGAGCAAGTATTTTAGAACTATTAAATAGTAATAAATGTGATTAATTTGCATTAGTTGTCTATGTTGTAATTAGTTAGTAATCAAAATAAATGAGAAAATATTTAGGCATAATTCTAGGGATTTTATTTGCTAGCATTAAAATGTATTGATTGTAATTTAATTATATAAAGAACCAAGGCTGAGATGATTTTCTCAAACCATTCATTCCCAACAATCTTAAGTTTGTATCAGAGCCCTCACATTGAGGGACTTTACTTTTACATTCTATTTTTCATATTGAGCTTCATGCTTATTTCTTCTTCTTCTACACTGAGCCACTGATCACAAACATATTCCCAACCTTTAGACTTTTAAACCACTAGAATTTTTTCCCTCCTTTTTTTTTAACACAAACCTATCCTCTAAACTTCTAAAATTGTGCATTTTTTCCCTTCACAAAAACTTTTTCTGATCTAAGCAAAAGTCACTATCGTGCCTAATTTGGTTGCCTTGATTCACGGAGCAACATTACATTTTTTCAAAAACCACCACTAGAACTAGTGTCATCGGCGAATTTTTGGCCACCATTGCTAATGCGTGTCATTAACATGCCACATCCAAATGTGCGTGGCTCCCACACGCCACCATCCCCAGACGTATGTGTGCTACACGCGCCCTCACAAGTTAATCATAGCCTCTTCTTGACTCCATATGTGTTCTTGTTTTACCAACCCAATCACCATATTCCTTTTTCTTTGTCAATTACTAGCCATAAAAAATATAACAGAACAAAATAGAACAGAACTAGATAACACCTTTTCTAAACACTTTCTTTACCTTTCTTTCTACCTTTCTTAATCAGTGGCTTCCTTTTCTCTTTTACCTTTCATCATGTCTACTTCTAAAGTTAATAATTCTGGCAGTATCTTTTCCTTTGCATTTTTTGGTGCTCCAACAATTACTTTTGCAAAATTGAATGGCTTCAACTATTCCTCATGGAGTGCTTTTATTTCATTATAGTTTAAAAGGCAAGGTTATTCTGAATACTTGACTACAAAAATTGAAGATGCTCTTGCTAATAAACAACGTGAGTGGAGCATGATTGATGCATAATTATATGCAATACTGTGGCAATCTATTGATCCTAACTTATTGCCTATTTTTTAACCATATGACACTTGTTACACCTTTTAGGTGCAAGCCAAGAACCTTTACTCCAATGATATTCAATTATTGTATGAAGTTGTGGCCAAATTGAAGGATTTAAAACAAGAATCAGATCTATTTTCTTATGTTACCATTGCCAAAATAACAATAGCCTAGTACAATAAACTTTTGCCTATCATTACTGAGATTAAAGAGCAGAAGAAATAATAAGATAAGTTTCTTATGATTTTTATTCTTGGTTTAAACTCCGACCTTGACACCTTCCGTCAACAAACATTGGGCCATGCAAAAGTTCCTATAACAGAAGTTTTAATCAATCGTCTATTAAGATTACCCACTTCAACCACTCCTAATAATATTAAAAACTCTACCTTGGTGACATATGCTAGTGATCATGGAAAAGGATGAGGTGGTGGATGCAACAATTGAGGAGGACATAATGGTGGTGGTCGGGATAACTGACCTCAATGCACTTATTGTCATAAGCCAAGATATACCCGAGATTATTGACTTTACATGGCTAACCTCCTCGATCTGCTAATGTTGTTTAATCTAGTTCTACCAATGTGGTTCAATATAGTTTTAAATTAACTAATTAATCTTCTCTCTTTTTTTATCTAGAATATCAAGAATTTTTGAAAGAACAATTTCTTCAATATAAGGCATCTAAATAAGAACAGACACATTCTGCATCCCTTGTAAACATGGGTAATTCTATTGCTTGCTTATCTCATTCTACATCTTATGATTGTTAGATTCTTAATTTAAAGGCTTCTGATCACATATTTGGTAATCAATTTATTTTTACCCATCTTGATTGACTACTAGATCCTTTCCTTCAATTACATTAGCTAATGGTTCTAAAACATCCACTTATGGTATTAGTTAAGCTAAACCTTTCTCTTCACTAAATTTACAATATGTTCTTTACATGTCCAATTCTCCTTTCAATTTAATTCTTATCAGTTAACTTATCCAAATTCTCAATTGTTCTATAATATTCTTTTCTAATCCCTTTTTGATACAAGATTGGGGTATAGGGAAGATGATTGGTACCAAACATAAGTCAAGAGGATTCTACTACATTCAACCAACATTATCAATTGCTTATATTGCTGCAGAGTCTTTAAGATTAATCGATTGTCGTCTAGGTCATATGAGTTTTTCAAAATTATAGAAAATGGTTCCAAGCTTTTCAAAATTGAAGTCTTTAGATTGTGAGTCATGCCAACTTGATAAACATGTTCATAGTTCTTTCTCTAATAATACTTCTAGTCAAGCTAAGTCTTTATTTTCTTTAATTCATTCTGATGTATGGGGTCCTAGTCGTGTCAATACTACTTTAGATTTTCGGGATTTTGTAACCTTTATTAATAAATATTCTCAATGTAGTTAATTATATTTGATGAAGGATTATTCTAAATTATTTTTAATTTTTAAATCCTTTATTTTTTAGATTCAAACCCAATTTGGAAAACTTATACAAATACTTCGTAGTGATAATGCTTGTGAATATTTTTTTGCATCTTTTGCTTTTTTCATATTATCACAAGGCATTATTCATCAATCAACATGTCCTCACACCTCACAATAAAATGGATGTCATTGGGTGTATATTGTCAAGGTTGGCCTTAATGAAAAAATAGACTTGTTGAAAGCTTAATTGGTTGCCAAAGGATATACCCAAATTTTTGACCTAGATTATAGTGATACCTTTTCTTTTGTTACCAAAATTGCATCAGTTTAGTTATTTTTATCTCTTGCAACCATTAATTATTAGTCTCTACATCAACTGGATATCAAAAATGCATTTTTACATGAGGACCTGAAAAAAGAAGTCTATATGGAGCAACTTCCAGGGTTGTTGCTTAGGGGGGAGCCTAGTCTTGTTTGTTATCTAAAGAAATCTTTATATGGTTTTAAACAATCCCTTCGAGCTTGGTTTGAGAAGTTTAGTAAAGTTATTCAAGATTTAGGTATGTGTCAAAGTGAAGCGGATCATTCTATCTTTTATCATCATTCATCTACCTTTCAATCTATATATATTATAATTTATGTTGATGATATATTTATTATAGGAAGTGATTAGGTTGGTATTGATCGACTCAAGCAACATATTTTCCATCATTTTCAAATAAAAGACTTGGGAAAACTTTGGTAGTTTCTTGGTATTGAAGTGGCTCAATCCTATTGTGGTATTTCTATCTCTTAACAAAAATATGCTCTTGATGTTTTATATGAGACAGAACTAATAAACTCTAAACCTATAGATACTCCTATTGATCCAAATATTAAACTATTACCCAATCAAGGTAAACCACTTTTAAATTTGGGAAGATATCACAAGCATGTTAAAAAATTGAATTACCTCACAATCACTCGACTAGATATTTCATTTGCAATGAGTGTAGTGAGTTAATTCCTTAACTCACCATGTGATATTCATTGGGATGCAATTGTTCAAATTCTTTGCTATGTAAAAAGAAATCCATACAAATGTTTGTTGTATAAAAATAAAAGGCACATTTGAATTGTTAGTTACTCAGATGCTGATTGGGCAAGTTCCTTAAATGATCGTCGCTCTACTTCAGGCTATTGTGTTCTTTTTGAAGGAAATTTGATTTCTTGGACAAGCAAAAAGCAAAGTGTAATAACAAGATCAAGTGCAGAAGTAGAGTATCAAGCTATGACATTAGCTACTTGTGAACTCACATGGTTAAAACAATTGTTATAGGAGTTAAAAATTTATACACTTAGTCCTATGGAACTTGTATGTGATAATCAAGCAACACTACATATTGCATATAATCTTGTCTTTCATGAAAGAACTAAACATATTGAAATTGACTACCACTTCATAAGAGAAAAAATTATTGCAAAGGAAATTTTCACAATTTTTGTGAACTCCAATGACCTATTAGCCGATATGCTCACAAAGTCTCTATGAGGCCCAAGAATAAGCTACATATGTGACAAGCTTGGTACATATGATATATATGCTCCAGCTTGATAGGGAGTGTTAAATAATAATAAATGTGATTGATTTGTTTTACTTGTCTATGCTATAATTAGTTAGTAATCAAAATAAATGAGAAAATATTTAGGTATAATTCTAAAGATTTTATTTGCTTACATTAAAATGTATTGATTGTAATTTTACTATATAAAGAACCAAGACTAAGATAATTTTCTCAAGCCATTCATTCCCAACAATCTCAAGTAGAACCATCGGCTAATGTAATTGAAGGAAGGAATTTAGCAGTGCAATCAAGATGAATAAAAAGAAATTGATTACCAGATATATGATTAGAAACTCTTGAGTTAATAATCCAACGATCATGAGATGCAAAATGAGATAAGCAAGTAATAAAATTACTAGTGTCTATAATGGATGTAGAATATATATGTTCTTGTTTAGATGCTTTGTATTGAAGAAATTGTTCTTTCAAGAATTATTAATATTTTGGATCAGAAAAGAGAGAAAACTGATTAATTGATTCAAAACCAAATTAAAGCATATTGGTAGAACCAAACTGAACAATATTGGTAGATTGAGGAAGTCGGCCATGTAAAGCAAGCATCTGTCTCGAGTATGTCCTGACTTATGACGGTAGGTACATTAAGGTTGATTGCCCTGACTACCACCGCTATGTCCTCCTCAGTTGTTGCAACCACCACTTTGTCCTTTTCCATGATTACTAGCATGTGTCACTAAGATAGAGTTTTCAACATTATTAAGAGTGGTTAAAGTGGGTAATCATAATAGATGGTTGATTAACATTTCTATTGTAGGAACCTTTACATTGCCTAATGTTTATTGACGAATAATGTCAAGGTCAGAATCTAAACCAGCAAGGATAAAAACTATAAGAAACTTACCTTGTTGTTTCTCCTACTCTTTAGTGTTAGTAGTGATTAGGCTATTATTATTTTAGCAATGCTAACATAAGAAAATAGATCTAATTCTTATTTTAAATCATTTAATCTGCGCATAACTTTATACAATTGTTAAATATCATTGGAGTATAGATTCTTGACTTCCTCCCAAAAGGTGTATCAAAATATCATAGGGTTGAAAAATAGGTAGCAAGCTAGGATCAATGGATTTCCATAGTATTGCACATAATTATGTATCAATCTTGTTCCATTCACTCTGTTTGTCAGTAAGAACATCTTTAACTTTTGTAGTCAAGTATTCAGAATAACCTTGCCTTTTGAACCATAATAAAACAGAAGTATTCCATAAGAAATGATTAGAGCCATTCAATTTTGCAAAAGTAATTGTGGGAGTACTAGAAATTGCAGAAAAAAATATTGTCAGAATTGTTAAATTTAGAAGTAGACATGACAGAGGGTAAAAGAGAAAAGGAAGCCATTGATTGAGAAAGGTAGAGAGGGAGTGGAGAAAAGGTGTTCAAAGAGGGTGCTGTCTATGTTTAGCTAGTTTAGTTTAGTTTTGTTCTATTGTAAATTTTTTTAAGGCTAGTAATTGATAAAAAAAAAAGGGATTATGGTGATTAGATTGGTAAAAATAAGAACACAGATGGAGTTAGGAAGAGGCCGTAATCAACTTGTAGTGGCATGTGTGGTGCATGCGGGTTTGGAAGTGGTGGGACATGGGACCCACACACATTTAGAGGTTACTTGTTGATGACATGCAATGGCAATAATGGCTAGAAATTCACTAGTGAGTCTGATTTTGGTGATGGTTTTTGAAAAACTACAATGCTGCTCCATGAATCAAGGTAATCAAATTAGATGCATTTTGATTAGAATGTTTCTATGAGGGAAAAAATGCACAACTTTGGAAATTTAGAGGATGGGTCTGTGTTAAAAAGGAGGTGGTTTTAAATTTTGGAGGATGGGAATGTGTTTATGTTTAGGTTTATTTATATAGAGATTAGAAAGTAGAGTTTTGGGAAGAAAAAAGAAATGAACATGAAGCAAAGTCCCTCAATATGAAGCATAGTCCCTTAATATAAGAGAACAAAGAGCAAAAGCAGAGTCCTTTAATGTGACAGCTCTAATACCAACTTGAGATTGTTAGGAATGAATGACTTGAAAAAATCATCTTAGCTTTGGTCTTTTATATAGTAGAATTACAATCAATACATTTTAATACTAACAAATAAAATTCTTAGAATTATGCCTAAACATTTGCTAATGTTTCTTGATTGCCAACTAATTACAGCATACATAGTCAATACAAATCAACGACATTTATTACTATCTAACATGGACAATGGTTATCAAGAATTAACAAATGAAGTAGTTTTTGAATCAAAATCAAAGAGAGATCTTAAACAAGAATCGCAAGTTAAATTAGCTTGCATTTGCCGTGATTCATTCGACGTTGGATGAAGGCATGCTTGAGAAGATGGTTGATGCTTTTACTTCACATGAAGCTTGGGAAATTCTAAAAAACATCTCTTTAAGGTGTTGACAAGGTAAAGAAAGTAAAACTTCAATCACTAAGGGGTCAGTTTAAAGCTTTGAAGATGATGGAATCTGAATCAATTTCAGATCATTGTTTAAGGGTAAAGGTGGTTGTAAATCAATTAAAGAGATATGGAGAGAATGTTGAAAATGTTCATGCAGTGGAAAAGATGCTTTGCTCTTTGACTTCCAACTTTGATTATGCAATATGTGTTATTGAAGAATAAAAAAATCTAGACACATTAACATTTGAAGAATTAGAAAGTTCTTTACAAGCCTATGAATCAAAGATTAAAAGGAGATAAGAAGAGCCATTAGAGTAAGTTCTTAAAGCTAAAACTTCATTAATGAATGATGGAAGGGCAAAGAGTCAAATAGGACATGGAATAGGAAGAGGATGTGGTCATGGACAAAGAGGAAACTTACACATGCTGATGTGTGTGGGCCAATCAATCCACCTTCATTTGGTAAGAGTAAATATTTCATATTCTTTATTGATGATTTTAGTAGAAAGATTTAGGTTTACTTTCTAAAGCAAAAATTTGAAACTTTTGTTGCATTCAAAACTTTCAAAGCTCTTATAGAAAAAGAGAGTGGAGTTTAATATATATATCTTTATAATAAATATATTCTCTCTTCCTAGTATTTACTTGAGTAGTTGTTGATACCCATGTAATATTGAGGAAAATCATGATATCCTCTTTCTCTTAACAAAGATGTTGGAAACAGTAAATTTAAATAGAGGCAAAAGTGTGATTCATGTACTAGAGAAGTGTGATTCATAGTTAATCTATTTAGATATGTGTGATTTGTGTACTATAAAATATATGAATATGATAAGATTAAAGATGCTTTGTAAGTTGTCTTAGGTATTAATGAATTGAAGTTTAAGAATTGTTTAAAGTAGTATATATAAGTTAGGTGTTTATGAATATTGTAAGAGAGTGGAGTTTGATACATACATACATATATATATATATATATATATCTTTATAATAAATATACTCTCTCTTTCTAGTATCTACTTGAGTAGTTGTTGATACTAATGTGACATTGAGGAAATTAATGATCTCCTCTTTTTCTTAACAAAGTGTTATCCAAGTTTTGTTAATTGGTATCAACTTCCAAGTTATTTCTAGTAAAAGAGAGGCAAAAACCTATTTAAGAGGGTTAGTTGCATGTAGTGATACCTCTAGGTTTGAAAAAAAAGAGAATCTGTTAAGGGGATGTGAGTCGTAAGCCAAACTTTACAAGGAAAAGAAGCCGAGAGAAGTTTTTAAGGGATAGTGAGGTTAAGAAGAAAACCTCTAAAATATTCACAATAGTGAAAAAATTGGAAGAATGGAGAATGAAGAGCCTTTTGTTGTGGTTGTTCAATTTAAAATACTACTTAAAGAGTTACTAGAAAAGTTGAATTTGCCATCAGTAAAGTATCCATGTGACAAGTTTGGTATAGATCATCAACCAAGTTTTCTAGCAAAAGTTACATTTGAAGACAAATTTGGAAGACATGAATAACATGGAGTCATGGTATACACAAAGAAAGAAGTTGAAAATGAAGCTGCTTTGCCTGTGATAAGACATCTGAAATATTTTTATAATATTGTTATTGAAGATGTGAATGAGAGAGAATTAGATGAAGTAAAAAATGATTTGGAAGATTTGAAAGATGCTAATGAGGAATTAAGGAAAATTTTTGATGAAACCATTGATGAGTTAAAGGAATTGAAGACCAAAATGGAAGAAATCGAGTTTGAAAAGTTTGGAAGTAATAAAAATGTGCTTTTAATTCCAAGAAGACAAATTTTTGCAATGCAAAATTTCCCTCCTAATTGTGGACCAAGTCATCACCAATGATTGAAAAATAAAATATTTAAATTTAAGGGGGATGTTAGAAATAGTAAATTTAAATAGATGTAAAAGTGTAATTATGTAATAGAGAAGTGTGATTCATAGTTAATATATTTAGATGTGTGTAATTCATGTATTATAGAGATAAGATTAAAAATGTTTAGTAAATTGTGTTAGGTATTAATGAGTTGAAATTTAAGGATCATTTAAAGTAGCATATATAGGTTATATGTTTTTGAATATTGTAAGAGAGTAGAGTTTGATATATATATATCTTTATAATAAATACACTCTCTCTTTTTAGTATACTTAGAGTAGTTGTTAATACCAATGTGATCTTGAGGAAATTCATGATATCCTCTTTCTCCTAACAAAGGTTTTATCATCTCAACCAAAAATAAGATGCAACTCGTTCTAAGTCTTTGTAAATTAGCTAATTTGGATTGTTACGTTTTATGAATATGTGTCTTATTATTTGCTTCTGAGAGGTGAGGAACACCAGCCATTGGGCTGAATCAGCAGCATAGACTTAAGGGATGGTTGAGTTATATTTGTTTCCGCTTTGTGGAATATTCTGTTACAAAACACCGGAAGCAAGTTTTGAATAGAGATTCCTTTTGAGTATAGCCTTACGGATGCTTAAATCAGAGGCAGTAAACGTAGTGCAACTTAAAATTTTGTTTTTCTGTGTAGTTGAGTTTGAAGTTCAAAACTTCAAACATCTTTCCGTGCACCGCTGGCCTTCTTGTTTATTAAAATTCAAAGATATGGAAATTTTCGCAAGCTGAATGATCTCAGTTGTGAATAATTGTCTACATTTTAATCTAAATAATCTTATGGTTAAATTACCCAATATTTTAAGCACCCCCATAATTGCTCTATCATAAGTATACCGGGGTCTGTATTGCTAAATTACTTTTCCAAAAAAAAAAAATGTCAAGTTGATCAAATAGAGGTGAAGGAGCTTTTTTTTCATTATATTTTTTAATTTAACATACTCTCATTCTCATCCCAGTAAATGGTTGATTTTGTTGAATGGTCTGAAAAATTTTCCTCCAAACTTTATCTAAGAAAATTTAGATTAAAAATATACCTTATATTTTCTTAAAAAATTTTGTCCTGCTTTTACCACACACCCAAGCATTAAATAATATATATAAGGATTCATAGACATTAGTATTGGTCTAAATGACTTATGTCAAATATAGAATGTTAATTTTATTAAAATTTAAAGGTTAAGATTAATTCCTTTTAAACAATTCTTGCACTACTTGTAGCTTACTCTCTTTCTCAATTAATCCATTAAATATGAAATACCAATGACTAGATTCCTGAAATGTTATGCAATTGCCAGTTCGCAATACTTCTCTTTTATTCTTTCTTACTATCTGTGCCTTGCAAATATGCCACTTTTCTGGGTAAGTCCAGGGGTCAATTATCGGATATGATTTAATGACAACTATGTTCAAACACCAACCTTATTCCTATATACATCACTCTTGCTGCTTAAGTGATTCAGTTTAACTCTTCCATATGTCGAAATTAATGGCCAAGTATGGTGTGATAGACTCAATAATCATAAACTCAGGTGTTTCTTTCCCGTACAATATAGTAGACATGTTGTGTAATGGTTCCGGATTTTCATTTGATGTGTTAAGATAGGAAAATATGTGCAAGTGCCTAATATGCAAACTCGATGTTTTCGTTTGGGTGTAAGCACTCCAAATGGTTAACTATTTACTTCCAGTTCTACTGATGATT
Source organism: Sindora glabra (assembly GCA_020226215.1). Classification (NCBI taxonomy): domain Eukaryota; kingdom Viridiplantae; phylum Streptophyta; class Magnoliopsida; order Fabales; family Fabaceae; genus Sindora; species Sindora glabra. The sequence goes on along the minus strand of CM035230.1, from coordinate 23,670,746 downwards.
TTCTGTGGCCAATGCCATGAATAAGTTATCTGACTGATGATATCATTGTTCATTGAAAAAAAAATCTATGACTTGCGGAAGATTTCAGCATACTGTCCATGTTGTTGAACCCCTCCGCATATTGATCTATCTCTGTTTGACTCACTCTTCTCTACTAACTTAAATTTCACTGATTTGTTAGTTATCTCAATTGCTTTGCTGATTCATTCTGTAACCAAAGACTTTAATCTCTATTCCGTTTTTTTTCTCTCTCTTATGCATAATGTTTTTCTGCTCTACATGGACTCTTATGCATCTAATATAACATTATTTTCTTTCGAAAGCAGGGATTATCTTTAAATACAATGGACTCTCAAGGCACACCTGCTAGTCCGAATATGAGGAGGATCCTGCGCTTGGACGTTCCAGTTGGTACCAACCCCGATGTAAACCCTATTTTGGTTGCTTTATCATAGGCTTGGATTATGGCTTTTCTGAAATTTAATTTCCCTTAGCAAAAGTATTTTAAATGTATTGCTCCTGTTTTCTCTAGTTCGATTTTGTTTGGGGGCTGTCCGGACCTAGACGCGGATGTCTGAGTGAGGTAAAATTTACTACAGGCTGCTGTGTGTATGTTAGAGGATAGGGATCAATAAAGGATCCTGAGAAGGTAATAAACATGCACATAAAATTTGTTTGGTCTAATGCTCATTGCAAAATGCCCACAAATATGGTTCTCCTTTGATGGAATTTTTTCTTTCTTTCTTTCTCTTTCCCCCTTATCATCCAGTATATTTATGACTGGGATTGACCCTTTTTGTGTTTCTCCCATTTTTATCCTTTCAATCTTAAGGAAGAGAAATTACGTGGTAGACCAGGCTATAAGCATCTCAATGAACCACTGCACATTTTAATTGTAGCTGATCTTCCTCCTGATATTGTTGACATGAGAATACAACAGGCATGCATAATCATAGAAGAATTGGTCAAACCGGTTGTAAGTGTCTTTATCCCGTATATGTTTATGAGCTAGCTGCTGGCATGCTTCAGTTAGTTTATGGCCAGCATTAACTATATATACCAAACCAAAAAACACAGATAAGGCCAAAAGGTTTTATCGTCTCAACTAAAAATAAAGATGCAACTCGTCTTAAGTCTTTGTAAATCAGCTAATTTAGGTTGTTACATTTTGTGATTATGTGTGTCATTATTTGCTTTTGAGAGGTGAGGAACACCAGCCATTGGGCTGAATCAGTAGCATTGACTTATGGGATGGTTGAGTTATATTTGTTTCCGCTTTGTGAAATATTCTGTTACAAAACACTTGAAGCAAGTTTTGAATGGAGATTCCTTTTGAGTATGGACTCATGGATGCTTAAATCAGAGGCTGTAAACATAGTGCAACTTAAAATTTTGTTTTTCTGTGTAGTTGAGTTTGTAGTTCAAAACTTCAAATATCTTTCCCTACACCGCTGGCCATCTTGTTTATTAAAATTCAAAGACACGGAAAGTTCGTAAGCTGAATGATCTCAGTTGTGAATGATTGTCTACATTTTTTCTCTTGCAGAATGAGTTACAGGACTATGTCAAGCGGCAGCTGGATGAGTCACAGGGCCATAGCCCCTGGCGGCAGATTTCTGATCTCGTACAGGGGCTGCGGGGGCTGCAGCATGAATTAAAAATGCAGACTAAAAAGAATGATTAAACCACTGGATGTAAAAATCATGGATCAAATTCTAAATATACCAGAAGATACAAAACCTTCAAAATAATATATTAAGTGTCAACTTGAATCAGAGAATTTAGATTACCTTTTTATCCTTTTAATTATATTAGTATTGTATTGTGTTACTATTACATTCTCTTTTTTTCTCTCTCCCCCTTATTAAACTGATAACTCTCCTTCTGTGTTAACTGTTGTACTTATTAAAACAGAACCAATTTATGGCACCAACAAAATTTATTGTGTTAGACTTCTCACACACTAGACGTTGTGCACACATACCAGGTGTGAATGACTCTGTAATCCCTAATCAGCAGTGTGATGTCTCCCTGGATCCCCCTTTCATTCTTTTATTCTGTTATAACTAAGCCTTTAGTATAGCCCCAAGTATTTACAAGTTAATTATATCATACATCATAACTCAAAGAATAACCAATGTAAAAGATACATGCGTACCGTTAACACCCTATCAATTTGTATATATGTCGGTGACACACATATATGTTCATGTTTCATCATTAACTACCGAAACTATGCCCACTCACCACCTACTTCAATATGTCCAAACCGGTAAGTTCAGGAAAACTAGAGAAGCAAACAAAATCAGATTAAACTAGTAAAACCAAAAGAAGTGAAAATCAGGGAAAAAAATATTAGAGAAACAGGGGAACCAAAATGGATTGGAAATTTATATCATAACCCAGGATTTTGCTTGTTCCTTTTCCTCGTAACTCAGTACCTGCTGATGCTTGGCCAATATTTACTTTCTTGTAGCAAATTTGAATGCACGCACATATATAGAGTCACTTAGAAACCCACTGCTTTATCCTAACCAATATACATATGAATCTGTATACGACTTCTTTGATTAAATCCAAACACCATGCATGTCTATCTAATCACAACTCCCTTTGTGTTTAATGATGCGTCAAGCTACAATAGAACGTAAAGCACTTACATTTTATTTATAGATTTGCCAACCATTCAGCAGCATAGTACTGGTGCAGAGTAGTTTTAGTAATTCTATAAACCAAAAATAGGTCTTTATAACTAAACTAAGGTGAATCCGTGCCTTATAACTAAACTAGAATTTCACAATTGAGCCTCATTTGTTTTCTGGCCATTATACTTTCATAAAATCAAAATTATATAGAAAGAAATGAGTGGTGGTATCATCGGTGTACTAAAAATTGGGGCCCAAGACCCCGACTGTTTAACATACCTAGCCTATGATCTAATTTCAGCAAATAGAATCTCCTTTTATCTCCTTTTATACAAAGAAAATAGATTTTTGTTTGTCTCCTATTTTTTATTGTTTCTTTACTATTTGGACAGGTGTCAACCTTCCCAAAAAAATTTTTCCCGCTCAATTACTTTTCTTACATTTTATTCTTTTTCCCAATTTTCCAATTTATCCCTCCTTTTGTTTCAAAACAATTCAACTTTAGATTCAATTTGTCACCTATATCTCCATTTCTTCTTTTCTCTCTCTCTTCACAATTTTTCCTCTTCTGTGCTTCTCACTTGCCACTGCCGTTGAAGTATTACGCAAACACTTTTGATTTCTTTCTCCTTCACTTGATCTCTTTGTTCTCTTTTACTTCTTTTATTTTCTTTTTTCCTTTTTTTTCCACTTCTTCTTCTTCCTTTTCTTGATGTCTTTGGCTTTCTCCACCTCCTTCTTTCATAGACTTCATCTCTCTTGATGCTACTAGTAGTATTACATCTTGTGGTATGCTTCATGTGTGTTCTTTTTTATTAGAATTCTCCTACTAGCTAAATTTAGATAGTGAGCTTTCCAACCACTTAACTTAATCTTTAGCTTATCTAGAAGACCCTCAAAAGGTTTCTCGTTATGGAAAGCATGAATAGGGATCCAAAGGTATTGTCCCAGGTTCTAAGTACTTTCTATATCCAAAATAGAAATAATTTCTTCTTGTATAGGAATAGAGGTATTAGGAGAGAAAACGACTTTAGATTTATTTACACTTATTTTCAAACTAGAAATAGAGTGAAAAAAAAAAGATAAAGTATCCCTAATATAGATATAATTTTTGGAAGTAGTTTGAGCTAAAATGATGATTTCATCTATAAAAAGGAAATGAGAAAAGGTAGGGCCTTGTCTTAAAGAAACAATAAGATTCCAATCTTTTTAGTCCACTGCTTGTTGAATTAAAAAATTGAGAAACTCTAGGCATAGGATGAAAATGTAAAGAGAGAGAGGATCTCCTTGTTTAATACCTTTAGTAGGTTCGAAACTATCCACTTTCCCTCCATTAATAAGGATAGAGATAGTAGGAGATGAAATATAATTCATGATCAAAGTTTTGAGGGAAAGAAAAAACTTGTAAAAACCTAGCATCTTATCTATGAAGGACTATTCAAGTCTATTATAAGCCTTCTCTAAGTTAATTTTTAACATCATCAGTCCTAATTTTCCATTTTTCCTTCCAAGAGTGTGGTACAATTCTTAGGTAACAATTATGTTATCGACTGCATGTCTCTTAGGGAGAAAGGCATTTTGCATAAGGGAACCTCTGCTAAAAAAGGTTTTATTCTATTGACAATTATTTTAGAAATAGTCTTATACATTGTTATGCATAGACTTATTAACCCAAGATGATTGATTGAATAAGGGTTTTTTATTTTAGGGATGAGAGATAGGAGAATATCATTTAGGTATAAAGGAACTGATCCACTACTAAAGGTCTAAACAATGAATTTAATTACTACTTCTTTCACCATATACCAAAATTTTTTATAGAACCTTGGGTTAAGACCATCTTTGCCTGGCGATTTATTTGCCCTTTGTGAAAACAAAGCTTGTTTAATTTCCATTTCTTTAAAAATGCAAACAAGTTTATCAAAGGAGTTTAGGTGAAGACTAAAAGGCCATTCCTTTTGTAAATCCTAATCCTTAATTAGGTTTACATCCCCTAAGTAAAGCTTTCTAAAGTAAGATTTAATGACATTGATAATAGCCTGATAATTCTCGATCCACTTATTTAGGTCCATCAATTGACTAATTCTATTGTGTTTCCTTCTAACAGGAGTTGTAAGGTGATAAAAACATGTGTTCCTATCTCCTTCAACAAACCATTGCAATTTGTACTTTTGATGCTAAAATTCTTCTTCCTCAAAGAGGATGTTATGATAATCTTGTTTTAGTTTTCTTTGGAGACTAATTAAATCATTATCTAGTTTAAAAGCTAGTTTAACCTTTATTCCTTTAAGTCTCGTAGAGAGCTTTTTCTTCTTTGAGAAAATATTGCTAAGCACTTCCTTGTTCCAAATCTTTAGATCTTGTATGAACTCAGAGATGACTTATTAGATATCTAGATTTTGTTTAATCCAGTATTTTTCCACCAAATGAGGGAAAGAAAAATGCTTAAGCCAAACTGATTCCTTTCTAAAAGCTTAAAGAAACTAGAATCTACTTTAGGAAAAAGGTTTAAAGGGATTAAGCAATGATCTAAATGAATCTTAGGAAGATGTTCCACCATTGCTTGAGGATATATTATCATCCAATTTAAATTAGCATAAACTTTATTAATATGATTTTGGATGAGATTTTCCACATTTTGAGAGTTTGACCAAGTAAAGGGAGGCCCAATATATCCTAAGTCTATCATCCTATAAGCATTAAGACAATCTTTTAAGAGTTAAGCCTTATAATTATCAATGGGTCTACCATCTAATTTTTCATAACTATAAAGAACATCATTAAAGTCTCTTAAAATGCACCAAGGTAAGGAATGAAGGTCAGCTAACAAAGAAAGGTTTTTCCGAAGTAAGTTTCTTTTTTGTAATCAAGGGTTACCATAAACAGCAGAAAGTAACCATTGAAGGTTAGAATACCTTACCTAGACCACTAAATGAATTTCTTGTCCATTAGAATTAAGAGCTTGGCATTCCATGTTGTTATCTCTCCAAAGGACCCAAATGCCACCGCTAAGTACTTTCTATACCCAAGATAGAAACAATTTCTTCTTGTATAGGAATAGAGGTTTTAGGAGAGAAAATGACTTTAGATTTATTTAGACTTATTTTCAAACTAAAAATAGAGTGAAAAAAAGAAGATAAAGTATCCCTAATATAGGCACAATTTCTAGGAGTAGCTTGAGCTAAAATGATGATATCATCTACAAAAAAGAAATGATAAAAGGCAGGGTCTTATCTTAAGTAGTAACAAGATTCCAATCTTTTTGGTGCACTACTTGTTGAATTAAAAAATTGAGAAACTCCAGACATAGGATGAAAATGTAGGGAAAGAAAGGATCTTCTTGTTTGATACCCTTAGTAGGTTTGAAACTATCCACTTTCCCTCCATTAATAAGGATAGAGATATAGGAGATGAAATATAATTCATGATCAAAGTTTTAAGGGAAAGAAGAAACTTGCAGAAACCTAGCATCTTATCTATAAAGGGCCATTTAAGTTTGTCATAACCTTCCTCCAAGTCAATTATTAACATCATCAGTCCTAATTTTCCTTTTTTCCTTTTAAGAGTGTGGTACAATTCCTAAGTAACAATTATGTTATTGACTTCCTATAATATTCATGTTAAACTATTATACATGTAGGTAATAGTATAATTACACATTCAAAATTGACTAGATTCATTTATACATGTAGGTAATAGTGCATTTGCACATTAAGAATCAAATTCTTCATAAGGACATTCAATTTTGTAGTCTTTTCTTAGGCTAATATAATTGTCCATGTCTGTTGCTTATTATTTTAAATAAAATTCACTCTTTATTAGATCAAAATTAGTGGATAATCAATTATTATATACTATGCATATAATTCCATGTTTTTCTACTATTTAAGCTAAGGATTAATAAATGATGAATAGTACAAGCTAGCTAACTAAGCTAAGCTAAACCATTATCATGTATGCAAAAAATAATAGTGATTTGCGAAATTGAATGGCTAAAGGAAGATAGGTCAAATCAAATTAAAGGAAAAATGGAAAAGAAGGAAATATCTAAGTTATAAACTTAGTTGAAATGAATTATATGCTGAAAATGAAGACATCAGAATCACGTGTAGTGGGGTTTAGGTTTTAGAACTGGTGAATATGTAGGTGTTTGTGTGTTAGATTTGGGTGAGAAAATGGCAGCAAAATATACAAAAAGCAATGGCTCCTTTTACACATGCTTGCATTTGTTGTTGAGAATATTTATCTTATACAGCTTAGGACATGTTGTGTCTTTGCCATACCTAATTTGTTTAGATGTCACATCTTCTTTTTACTAGAAAGCACCATATTTTTTTCATTGCACTCAAAATGTCATTTAAAATTTATACTAGTTTTTAAGGGAAAATATAAATAAATTGAGGCCTAGAATTTCTTAAAGGACTTAAGCTTGTAATGTTTGGGGGAATGGTGAAATTGAGATAACCTATGATACTTTGTCACGTTGATGTGTGGTAATCAAATTTTATATAAATAGTGAAAATAATAAGATAGAAATGATGACAACACATTCATAGCCGGTGATACGTTATATTAGTTGGTTGCTTGTATGATATTGTTTTTTGAATTAGTGATGGACATTGGTTAATACTTCACTAAATTCTATTTGCATCTATTCATGTCAATAGGCAATGGAAGTAGACTACAAAGACAATAAAGATTATAGTAATCCCTGTACTTCAATTGAGGAAAATAAAAGGGACAAAGGAAATAGCAATGAATGCAAAGTTCGGGGAGGTGATGATGTAATGACAGAACAAAACAAAGATGATAAAAATGCAAATCTTGATATTACTAAAAATGATATAATGTAATTAGAGTTTGAGAGTGAAAATGAGGCACTACATTGGTATATGTGATATGCACTATGCCTTGGTTTTAAGGTTAAAAAGATGATTCTGGGTGGGACAACAAGGGTGAAATTTTATAGCGGCAGTATGTATACAACAGGGAAGGATCAAAGGTAGCAAAACATTTCAATAAGGTCGATAAGAAAAAGGAAGCAAGGCCAGATACAAGAACAAATTGTAAGGCTCGTCTTCGAGTTAAATTAGACAAAGTGAAGAAGAAATAGCTAGTGGTTAAAGTATGTGGGGATGCATTGACTTTATCAACAATGGCTTATTTAGTTGCTTGCCATCCAAAACTAAGTGATGCAAATGTTGCCCAAGTTGGGAGCATGTGAGCATGTGGTGTGAAAACATGCCACATCATGGGTTTCATGTGTAGTTAAGCTAGAGGGGCAACAGGGGTTAGATTTTGTAGGAAAGACTTGTATAATCACCTTGACAAGCAAAGGCGGATACTAATTATTGACGGAGATGCCTTTGCAGCGCTAAGCTACCTACAGGCAAAGGCAAATAATGACTCATTTATGTTTGTGAAGCACATTATTGAATTTGGAGGATGACTTCAAAAATTATTTTAGTGTGATGGTACTAGTCGAATAGACTATGAAGTGTTTAGTGATGTTGTGGCTTTTGACACAACTTATAGAAAAAATAAATACAACAAACCATTGGTTTTATTCTCAGGTGTGAACCACTATAATATTGTTTGCATGTGCTTTATTGTCGGATGAGACAATTGACACATACAAGTGGATTCTTGAGAATTTGCTTGAAGCCATGTCAAATAAGAAACTGGATGCAGTTGTCACCAACAGAGATAAAGCAATGAGAAAGGGTATAAAGGATTTGTTTTCTAGAACCACACATAGGTTGTGTGGATAGCATCTACAAAGAAATACAAATATAAACGTCAAGAGAGATGGTTTCTCTTCAGACTTAACAACATGCTTATATACAAACATTAGCATTGAAAGATGCGAAATGGAGTGGAAAAGATTAGTGGATGAATACAATGTTAGTGAAAACACATAGGTTAATAAAATGTATAAAAGGTGCAAAATATAGGCTGCGACGTGGCTTTGAGGGAAAATTTTTTATCGATATTTGAACAACTTCAATATGTGAGGGAATTAACTCTTTCATAAAAAACTATGTTGAGTCGAAACATAGCCTTGTGGAATTCTTCCACAATTTTGAGTGTGCCTTGTCCCATTACCGAAATAATGAATTGAATGTTGATTCTCATCATCTTATGGGAATATTGTGCCTATATCTGCCTTAACATTAATTGAAAGGAGTGCAATTGAGGTCTTTACTCGAGAAATATTTCAAGAATTCAAAAGGCAACTTGATTTAGCTGTAGCTATGATTATTATAGGGGAGGACATCATGCATACTAGAGTTAACTATGAAGTTATTATGTATCGTAGTCCGGACTGTAAGTGGATAGTGTCATGTGATAGAAATGTAAAACTCCTTAGATGCTCATGCTCCCATTTTGAGTCTCGAGGCATACCATGTGCTCATATTATTTGTATAATAAAACATGAATAGATGGAGGTACTACCTTCTAGTTTAGTGTGCAAAAGATAGACAAAGAATGCAAAATTTATTGATTTTATGTCTAGTAATGGTGAGAATGAGAACAGGCATGGGCTGGTTTGGTTGAGGTATACAACATTGGTCTCAAATGCTAATCATTTATGTTATTTAGGATCCCAAAATGGTTCTTCATTTAATGAAACAAGGGATTACATCTGGGAATTAATAGCAAAATTGGAAGGAAAGAAAGAGACTGACATAGTCCCTAATTTTAGTACAGTAGCAGCAGCTTCAATTAAGGACCCTGTCACTGTAAAAACAAAAGGTTTCCCTAGAAAGACTACCAAAAGGATTAAGAGGTGTGCAAAATATAGAATAATAGGCCATAATATTCAAAGGTGCCCGAATATCATTATGAGTTCGATGAATGAGGAATGTGCATATTTTGCTGATTCAGAAGAACCAGAATTAAGACTTGTATCGAGGAGTGAGGAAGAGCTACACTTTTATTCACCATATATGCATCTAAGTAACATACAATGGACAGTAAATTTTAATGTCATTGACCATAACATTTATAATTTGTAGAGTTTTGTACATGAGTTAATGGATGATTAATTTAAAATACTATATTTTCATATGCTATGTATGGCAATCTACTTGTTTACTTGTATCATTCAATGTTAATTTTTTGCAGGGGAGCTTCCTAAGCTAGCAATCAATAGAAGGTAGTTCCCATCATGCTGAGTAACAGTTCCTATCATGCTAAGTGGTGTTGGCTAAAGGGACACATTTACATAATGTTAATGCTAATTATATTTGGGTGGTTTTTCTTTATTTTTTGAGTTAAACCATTGGCAAATTATGGCAGGGTTGATTTTAGAAAAATGTTAAGTCCTATGTCGCTACGTGCATTGTTATTTTATTTCGGTCATGTGTCAGTGCTGGGATTTGTGGTGCCTTTTAGCTTTCGTATAACAGACATGTATAGGGGCAAACTTTTGTAAGGAATAATATATAGGTGGCAAAATTGTTGTATGACAAAGTATAGGTGGCAAGGTTAGATGTTTCCAGCCATTGATTAAACTAACTCATTGTCCCTCACGTGACATGAATGTGAGGTGCATAGCCAATATATATACTCGAGAATGAAGATGTATGCATTGCCAAAATGTAGCTGTTATAAGTTAGAATCCTTTTACTTTTTGACTATTTCACGATCCACTAGTGGGTAGATACAAAGAACTAACATAAATTATTTTATATCTAGTGCAGACACCAATGCACGTATATCACTAGAGGATTACTTGGTTTAGGCAAGGCTTATGGATAATTGGAGAACCAATATATTTTTAATTGGATTGAATTGATGATGTTCACAAAAAGAGTGGCAGTGAATGTTGTGTATGTATATCTACTGTGTGGTGCATCCCCTTACATTACAATTTTTTAAACTTACATTTTAATTTATTAATCTTAGTTGTTTTGTGCTTATTCATATATTGAGATAGATTTGAATTTTCTTCTATCAACTATTGGTAAAAATAAAATAAAAACATGGTTTTGACTCATTTATAATAAGGGTAATTCGATGGTGCTCATGTGAATAATATGAGTACCGTAATAAAACTTAATAGAAGTTGTTGATGGACTCAACCATATTCCAATATTGATTAAGAATCATTTTTATCAATTGTAATAACGCAAATGGAAAAGTAAAATATCAAATTTGCCTTTCATACAAAAGAATGCATATATATGTAATATAATATATTATTAACACTTATTTGAATTATTATATTATTACATATAAAATTATTGTATTATTTATTTGTGTAATATAAAAAAATTAAAGAAGATAGAAAAAAGAATTAAAAAAAAATATTTGGTATAATAAGGACAACACCTTCATCTCTACATATGTAAGACCAAAAATTTGCATAAATTCTCATTTCAAATTGTCGAGATAAAAAGGAAAAAAATAAAAAAAGGTAAATTTTCTTGAATTAATGGATTATATATAATTTATTACTATTATTATTTGCTTTCTGCTTTTATTATATATAGTGTAACTTCAATGTCGTCATAAAATTTCAGTTTGTTTTAGTTGATATATATTTAATTTAAAACATAATAATTTAATTTAAAGCATAAATAGAAAAATTGATATAAAAATAATAAAAATTAAGATAAATAAATTTTATTTTAAGTTTTGAATATTTTTATATAAAAATATATTATGTAATTAATTAATTCAATTAATAATTTCTATAATAAAGATTTAAATTATTTTTAAAATAAAAAATATTTTATGTTATATCTATATTACTTATAATAACATTTAAACTAGAGCCATTAAAAAAGATTTAGATTCATAAAAATTATGAATTACAATTCGTAAAAAGTAAGTCTATTCAAATGCAAACATAAATCAATCCAATTTGTGGTCCACACAACTGCACATGATAGTTTATGATTTATTCACATTCTTTTTTTTATGTATATATATTTATCTTTAAATTGAACTAATGTATTATAAAAATCTTCAATCACTTAATCTAATACTTACTTTCAAGATCAATTTTTTATCTTTCAAATTAACTTAACATAAATAAATTGTTTGTAAATTAGCAATCTTAAAGTTAATAAATTTTTATTATGATTTATTTAATCTTGAATTATTGATGTACATTAAAAATCTATTAATTATGTGGTGTTTAAATTTACAATAACCTTTTTAATTTTAAAAAATTTAAAAATTATTTTTTGAAAAAGAAAAGAAAAGAAAATGTTAGTGGATGCAATTTGCAAACCTTAGGACTAAAATTTCTATTTAAGAAGTTTGCAATTTTCACAGGCCAAATCCAATCTTGTTTGCTTATAACCAATTCACGAATAGACCAAACATGTTTGTTTAACATCTTTAATTTGAATTGTAGGCTATAAGAGTAGATATGAAAAATAAAATTTAAAAACATGTAATAAAGCAAGTAAAATGATAAAAATAGTGCATGAGTTATAAAATAACAAAAGTTAAAAATAAAAAAAAATTTAATTATTTTATAATAAATACAAAATATATAATGTCATATTTAGACTATTTAATAATATTTGTATTTGAGTTAAGGATTACAAAAGTGAATCCCAAAAAAATATAATGCAAGTCGTAAATTTTGATAAAATTCTAATTAATATATATTTCATTTGAGATACATTATATGAAAACTCATAACATCAAAATATAGACGAAATTTAAATAATATACACTTGATTTTAATTTTAATACATTTTTTTAAGGAATATATATGAAATTAATTAATTCAATTGATGCTTTATATATTAAAAAGTATTTATAAAATTTAAATAAATATTTTTTATGTTTATTTTCAAATATTTTCATTATAAATAAAAATATAATTATTTAATTTCATTAATAGTTTATATATTAAAATTTTAATGTATATAAAATGTTATTATAATAAAGATAAAATATACAATATTTTATTTATATTATTCATTGATATTAGTGATATTATTGAGTGAAATATAATAATAGGAATGGATATAAAAAAATAAAAATATAAAAAGAAGAAAAACAATATGTGAATTATAAAGTAATAAATATTAATAATAGAATATATTATTAAAAATACAATATGAGTGCATGTAAAAGAGTACGAAATGAAGCAAATGATAAATTCAAAATTTTATACATTTATTATAGATTTTTAATTAATTATAATTTTAATATTAAACTTTAAAAGGTGAAAATTTTTAAAATTTTACTTGTTTATGCTTGCATTGGTTGGGTGGACCCTTCATCTTACATGGAGCGACGTTTTTTGTGGCACTTGCAAGGGGCAAAATTGGTTATCTCATTAGCTTTCCTAAAACTAGGACCAGCAGAAACAATTTTCAGAGCCAGGTGTAAGGAAATTTATTACAGATCCATCCTTAGTACTTAATAGTATGGATTAAAAGTGTACAAAGAGAAACCCCTAATTAATAGAACTATTTGTAAATCAAACTTGGTGAAAATCTTGATTTAAATTTTTGTCAACAAATGTAGAAAGATAACATATAATACCAAAAACATATTAAAAATTTTAAATGATTATATTTAATTTTAGTTATTATATGTTTGTATTTAAAAGAGAGTATTTAATTGAAATAACGGAAATTAATTTTTTATTAATGTTTACTACCAGTTAGTGTGTAAACTAAAATCATAGTTAATGAGTGTCATGGTCTCACACTTTGTTAAATCTCCACGAGATTTATCATGCTTAATAGTAAGAAATTACTTCTTTGAATCTTATAAGTTGAGAAAATTTTTTCACTCATTAAAACATATATGATAAGAAAATCACTTAATTAGATGTATTAGTCATGAAAGAAGCACTGAGACAAACTAGCTAGTAGCAATTGGTAGAAAAAATGTACTAAAAACATGAATTTGTTGTGTCTATTATCAATTTAGTCATTAAAATTTGATATTTTTTTGTTTTTGATACGAAATAGAATGAACTTAGCACAGAGTAATTAATGCTGGCAAGAATTTATGCTTCACGTTAAATTGGAGAAAAGGATATACAAGTCAGAATATGTCGGTTTTGAATCCATATACTATCATGTCAAACTATGCTGTCAATAGCTAATTTACATGTTCTGAGCTTTTGCATGTTTTGCCAAAAAAAAAAATAGAGGAATGAATACTGTTTGAATGAGGCATGCCTTCTATGTGCTATAGCATTTGCCACTGACACCTATGCAGGAAACATTAATGCTCATACAAATCCTTTAGGGGGCAGTACATGTTAATCACATACATATCTAAGGTGTGTCACACGTATTACAAAATCCACAACATTTCTCACTCCATGATGAAAGGACCTACCATATATTGATTTAGCTAAAGACAGATGAATTTGCTCATGAACAATTAGCATGCTCCAATGTGTGCATGCCCAAAATATTCAATTATCGTAAGCCAGTCAACAATAAAAAGAAAAAAATAATAAGGTCAGACCATTGATTCAAGCACATCATTGTGACTAGTTTTCTCAAGGGCTTAAACTCAGATTTTTCCCTTGGAGTCCACCTTGTTCTCACATGAATTGATGCATAAGTTGTTGAATCTCTCCACTTTTTCCATTGTATGCCTTTGTTAACAAGTCAAGTGCAAGCTTCACACGAACATAATCATCTGTCGACTATAACACACCAAAATGAATAAAAAACAAGATGCTTAGAAACACGAATTCGGCAAAGGTAAGGCATAGTATCAACATGTGTTACTAATATGCAAAAAATAAATAAGGACTCAATAAAGCATTACTAGTTATGAATATTATTCATAACTTACCCCTAGATTATATGTTCTCCACTGGTCAGATAGTGTCATCCATCTTGTGACCCATACCTTACAATCAACACTACCCAATATACAAGCATTACAAATGAGCATAACCAAGACATTCTACAATAACAAAAAGCAATTATTTTATATTACATCTATAGTGATAGTCATACCAATTACTTTGCTCCGGTAAATTATCTGGGATGACAATGGGAAATGCAGACACATGAGGAATGAGACCACTCGTTTTTTTATAGAATGAGCTATCAACCATCATTTCCTCAAGAAGCAAACTAACATGTTGAATTTGTCTCTCCCGTAAATGCTTTTGACGAGTACATGGCTTAAAGTCTAAGTAGACTAGTTCTTTCCTAATTAAATCAACTACTAAAAAATACCAACGCTTAACAATAGAGTCAAACATAGGAACAAATATCTGCACACATAATGTTCTTGTGTCACTGATCAAGTGTGAATGCTGCATGCAATTCTCCAATTACTACAACCATTAACCTCAAACCTTGATAAGGTTGTTAGCTTGACTCATAAATTCTCTCTTATAGTAGGAAGTGATGGTTGCAGTAGAGCTTCTCCAAGTCAAAGCATATTGCTGCAAGTTTGGAGAAACATTATAATTTTTTAACTTTTATTCATAAATAGCTTTTTATACTACAAGATTGAAATGTTCGAGGATAAATGCAAGGTTACTTAACTGAGAATTATGTTGGAAGCCACCATTTCACCTGGACTGCACCCAAGCTATGCTCTTCATGAGTCATCATATATGTAACCATCATTAAAACATCATCGTCTAATCTGCCACTAGGAGCGATGGTGAGGAATGATTCTTAGGTCCCATTTGTGAAGGAGTTCTTTACTATCACCTCCCTGTATAAATTACACAGTTAAAAGACTTACTGAGAAGATGGGCAAGCATAGTTACTTCATAGGTTAACTCCCTAAAATGCCACGAGATAGGATGCTTTGATATATAATGCATTCGGATGCCAAGATAGTTTTAAGGTTTAGTGACTTTTATCTTTTTGAAAATTTAAAGAGAAACACATATATACACCCATGACTAGCCTAAATGCACAGACCATAGGAAATATCTAGGAACTTATTTAGGTTGTATCCTACACAGCAATAGCCTTCGTGTGTTACATAGTAGGTCTAGTCAACTAAAACTAGCCTCACTCAACCAATAGCCCTGAAATCCTCTATTATGTGGCAGGTCTATGAATTAATACCATACACAGTTTTGAAAACTTGAAACTCTGCCATTTTAAAATAAGAGAAGTTAATCTAAAAAAAATATGATTAAGTAACCTCGACTCTTAGAAATTTTAATTATATATGTAATACATTCCTAATTGCACGATACATCTACAAGATTATGCATATAGTGAAAATTCATAATCATTTTAATTAAGTTTAAGAAATTATAATATATTGATTTAGATGCAACTAGTTTGTTCTTGTATTGATATGATAAAACTAAAATGTTATCAATTAGACAAGTCATGCCAAGACTAGACTCATTAATCATCTCTCTCAATCTTAACAATATCAACATTATGGAACAAACATGCTGAATGTTCAAACACAACAAGTTGCAACTTAAAATCACTTCCATAAGCCAAGGTGTAAAGCTAGCCAGCAACCTTCACAAATTTCTTAGCACTCAAATCAATGTCAAAATCCAATTCACCTTTTCTACATCACCATGTTCAATAATCCATTAAAGTGAACCATAAAAACAAAGATGTTTACACCAATGAGAATGTCGAGGAGATCTTAAAGGATAAAATCTCTCCAATATCGTTTCCTTAGAGAAAAAACTTAAGGTCTCATCGATGGAAGTTTGGCATCAGTAACCAATTCTAAACATTATGTAATCATTAGCTTTGAAGACATAATGGCTCTATGTAAAGTATATGTTATCTTAAAGAATAGTTACAAAAGTCTCATAAAAAAAATAAAAGATGACTAGAACACCTATATCCACTTCATGCCGAAGGTAGGTTCTGAAGAAAAACATGATATACTTATACAGACCTTGCTACTTATTATAGCCATATGTGGATAACAACTTGTGGACTCTTTGATTAGGAAGGACTACAATACTCTATTCCTATTAGAGTAACTTACCCCAATAAAAGCATTCCCTGAATGTATCAAAAACCTAAATATACATGTAGTAATGACCTACTAACCATAAATAACATTATTTACTCAATATCGAACAATGTGAGGTGATTAGTGAATCAACAAACAACTTTTATTTTAATATTAACAAAAAATTTATAATACAATAATAAAATTTCCATTAACTTGAATTTATATTTTAAAATAAAATAGAGAATAGATATTAGTAAACAATGTTTTAATAAATGATTTTATGCATAATCTAACAATTACAAATAAAATTATGGCAGAAAATTTTTTGGATAAAATGAAGAAGCATTCCTAACATCATCAAATACTATTTATTTACAATATTCTCTAACATCAACAAACACCCAACATTGCTAGTGAATATGGGGTTGTCATATTTTAGCATATTATGTCCATATTATTGGATAAACATGTTGCATTAAGTATCCGCTCCCCATTTCTACTGCTCATTTGCCCATTAGTATTAGTGGAAATGAGGTATGATGTAAGCCAAGTTACACACCTTGGATTATTTCTCTCTGCTCAAGGGAGAAAAGGTATGCCACTATGTTGATTTCATCTACTTATAGTCTTATTCCTCTTGTCGAGTTAAGGGACACCGGGATCGAATCCACTACATGGATAACAAAAGTTTACATTTTCTATATTTTTAAATGGTAGATATTGGGATTACAGTTTAGAGATAAAATTACCATTGGCACTTCTAACACATCCCCATCATGTCCCAGAGTGGGTGGTCTCATTTGCTTTGACTTATTACTCTGTGTGCCTTCGTCGGCTGATAGTTTAATTCGATCACCTTTAGGAAAGAAAAGCTTTTGCCCAGTTGTTCACCTTGTTGTCATTCCACCGTACATGATAATGAAGTTAAGTTTATGTTAAAACAAGTAACAAAATGTGGAGATCTCATGTGAGAGTGTGAAGTACTGACTAGTAACACATGTGACTTGCCTACATCCTTGTCCCTGGTGAATTTACGTCCACACGTACCCATCCCCGACATATCCATTAGGAGATCCTTTATCATATGGCTATCTTCACTTGGGCATTTTTGTTGGAGGAACTCTTTATATGATAGAGTGACGTGCATAAATAACTTATTGGATTTCCCAGGGCTACTGGACACCCGTAACATGTCAAATAGTTGGTCCAAATGGATTTTCAGAGTAGCTTCTAATGATGTCACCACTTAGGCAGTGATATTGCCTGGTAGAACAAACATTTTCAATTTTATCATCTTAATTGAAGACTCTAATCTCTCCAATCTGGTTCTTGTGTGCTGCATTAAATGGAGCACACATTCAACCCGCATTAATTACAATCCATGCATTGAAGAACATAAAGAAAATATTTGCATACTATACCTTTTCAATCAAAGTAGGACCATTGCATGCCTCTGTTGATGGCTCCTCTTGATGTGCCCCTCGCAAGGTTATGTTCTGACTACACATAATGCATCATAAAATAGAAATAAAGTGAGTGAAGGCAGGTTAATAAGCAAAATCACTATGTTTGGGGGATAATATACATGTATAAATTCCACCACTGGTTAACATGTTTGCAAGAAATACATGGCACACAAGGGAGAACGAGATGAGTGTAGATCATTTGTACCTTGATGAAATGTCTATAATGAGTGTGTGTTCCTGATGTTTCCTTTTTCATTAACTAGCCATCGTCCTTGAAGCTTGGTCTGCCATCACAGGGTCGGAGTCAGAAATGCGATGGTAATTTCCGCCATGGTCTTATAGCACTGCTTTATTGTCTAACTCACTCATCCTGTCGCAAGTGGTTGGTGTCCTTGGAGATGCGCCTCAGGCAATGGCAATTGTGGATAAGGAAGAGGGATGCAATGAGAATAATATGAAACTATTGAAGGAAATTTATAAATTATGCAACGAAATCTCCTTTACCAGCCAGACAAAAACATTATGTTTCATCTTTTCCACGTTCAGATTTTGGTATCCATTCCTCATAGCTTTGTTGCCTTCCGAGGACCCCACTTAAGCATCATCAATTTGCTAATTGACAACATTACCCCGGGAGAACCTACTTACTAACATATATGAAACCACGGTTAGCATTTGACCCTTGAATTGTGTCTGCCTCCAGGGGACCATTTGTAAATCCTTAGATTAAACTTGTACAGATAATTGATCATCTCCAATATAAATTGCAGAGTCAGACGTAAAGTGGAATAAGAGGCTATTGGTTAGTTGTCCTCTCCCATGGCAAGCAAATTCAAAATGGCGCACTTTGATTCACGAAAGGAGGGACAAGGATTTAGATAGTTGTCATTGCATCTACAACTGAGCAAGTGCCGACGGAAAATATAATAGGTAATAGCCTAGTGTACCTATTACGGATAACTTTTTCACAGAGGAGCTGTGCTGCTCACTTTCTTAAGTATAGTGCATTAAATGTCGTCCTTCTTCCTGCAAACACTATAGTCCTGTTTAAGTTCGTAAGGGCCTTCGTTCACCATTCCATTCTTTTTGTTATATAAAATTAATTTAAATAATTTGTTGGATAAAAATTAAAATAAAAATTATAAATTTAAAATGATTTAAAACTCTTTCGTGTCATAAAAATAATTATTATCATTATTAATTTTTTCTTACTAAAAAATATTCTTAAGAAATAGCTGGGCATACAAAAGAAAGAAACCCCGAATCAAATAGTCCATGCAAAATGGACTAAATTCCTCAATAAAAAACTAGTACAAGCTAAACTCTGCATATCCTAGCAGTATATATTTGCTAAAATCAATTATTCAAACATCTGGGTAGCAATTTTACAATTTTTTACCATAACAGAAACCAATAAACAAGTCTCCAGATTTGAACATAATAAGAAGCACTGGGGAGAAATACGAACACATGACTCAGTAAGTTCAGAATCATTAACAGAAACGCACCTCGCAAGATTTGTTGGGATTTTAATTTGCAGCACCGAAAGCTGACATTTTGAAACAATGAAATCAAAGCTAAGAGAAAGGGCAGGAGACCCAGTAGATATTTAATGACAAAGAGCTAGGATGAGGTTGACTGAGGCCAGAGATTGGTTCGAAGTTCAAACGGTGGGGGAACAGAGGGAATGAGAGAAAAAGGGGTCAAAAAGGAGGAGGGTGGTGGCGTTGGTTAAGGCTGTGTGAAACAAAACAGCGAGCGCCACGGCGAGGACCAGGAAAAACATAGAAAAAAATACAAATAATTCTCTTAAAATATAATTTAGTGTTACATAACTTCTTAAAATTTTCAAAAAATTAGAAATATCAATAATTCAGTTAAAAATATATAAAAATATATAATTCACTTATAATTATTTTTAATATACATTTAAATAAAATTTGAATGAAATTTGTACTAAAATAAATTATTAGTAATAAAATTAATTCTATAATACATTTATGATATAAGTATTTTAAGTAAATTTTTCTAAAAATTAATAGAACCGAATTTGAAGGTAAAATATATTTCATTTTTTTTCAATTACTTCTTTTACTTTGTAGTACTAGAACAAAGTTAAAAAAAAGTTGTAAGTGGTTCAATTTTATTTTTCATTTTTAATTAAAATTTTAATATTTTCACTTTTTAAAAATTTTAGGAGGTTATTTGCAGGTTTTGAAACCTTAAAAAAATTATATGAAGATATGTGATATTAAAATATACTTTAAGAAGTTTATTTATATTTATATTTTTTCAAAAAAAAGGTGTAATATACATGCATCGCTCCAAGGGAAATATTTCTAACACTAAAGATTTTAATACAAGTTTCATAAGAAGGATAATATCTTTTAAATTTTAGTAACTCCTTGTCAAAACATACCATTTCTAAAGATTGGAAAATTACAAATGGATGTAATACTAAAATCCCAATATTGTCTTAGAACAAAAAATATTTTCTTCCTTTAGAACTCGTTAAAGCTATACAAACTTCTTTTTTCATAATTTCAAAATATACATATGTCTCTTCTTAGTCTTACAAAAAGGTAACTATTAAGCCTATTCTTAAATTTTTCATTAAAATTTTAATTTTAATTATTAAAACACAATCAAATATCAAAAATTTATTTTATGAGCAAATTACCATTCCTTTATTCAAATATATTCCCACAACAAACCAAGTATGTGTATTGGAGCAAAATAGTAATTTAATCACAAAATAATTTTTTTGAGCTTTAAATATATTTTAACAATTAAAATTAACTTTCTCTTAATAAAAATTTTAAATTAGGTTCAATAGTAATTTTTTGTAAAATTTAGGGAAAGCCTACATAATTTCGACCAATTTCAGAGAAAGATTGTGTATTTGCTCGTAAAAACAATTTCCCCAGGTTTCTTGCCAAATTTTTTAATAAGAGAACTTTAATGTAAGTTTATAATTTCAAAAAGTGAAGCAAAATATGTTATCAAATGTACAATTCTAAAATTGGCTATCACCATTATAGAATTATTTTCCAACAATCCTATCAACCTATCTCATATACATTAGTAAGCATAACAACATATCTATTCATATTTTGCACGCATTCATTAGAAAATATCCATCATACATTCATTTCCAAGAATTCTATTATATGGTAGATAGTTTATCAAAAGAATAGTATCACACCACTTAAAAAATTAGGATATATTTTATTTGCTTATATTAATATTTATGTGTATATAATGAGTAATTAATTGTAGTGGGTGTATTTAGGATAGATTTTGCTTGAGAAAAAATAGAATTTTAACATACAAAAATGAAGAGTGAAAGTTAATAATAGCATGGATCTCTAATTAGATTTGAGTAGAGATATACAAGGAAGAGACTATTTTGATTTTACCCTACAACTCATTAAAATTATCAAATTGCCCCTTTGACTTAAAAAATCCCCAAACCCAAATTCTTTTAGAAAATCCTCACCATATCTCAACCACTCACCCAGCCCTTTTAACACTTCTTCCTCAAAATTTTCTTTAAATACCTACAATGACAAATCAAGCTTCCTTTCCCAAGGAAATCATCACCAATTTCGAGTTAAACAAAGTAAGCTAAAAAATTCAAAGTTTTAATGTCTTACTCTCTTATTTTTTGCTAATGAATAGAGAAGTAAAGAATTTAAAGGATTCATCTATTTCTATGGTTTTAGACTAAGTATAACTAATTAAGCATTCATTCCACCTTCTCCTAATCTCCTTCCTATTTACATAAGTATATTATCTACTTAAGTAAACATTTTATAAGACTTGATCTTATTTAAGTCTATATGTTAATTCTATGAAGAAATTTGATGGTTGAAATGTGTGTTGTTGTTTTTAGATGAAATCTTGGTGAGTTATTGAGTTAAATTATGAATATAGATGTTGTACAGTTGTGAATCCTAGATTTATATATGGAAATGATGCTAAATTTAGTAAAAATAGCGATTTATGTGATGAAATTCGATGAAAATTTGGAAAATTGAATATATATTCAATTATTGTAATGGAATATAATTCAAGAGTAGCTTTTTTGAAGGATATATTATATTATAGTATTGGATTATATCAGCATATATTCTATAATGGTATTGAATTATATTAGCTTATATTCTATTATAGTATTGGATTATACAAACATATAGTTTATTATCATAACAAATTACATTAGCATATGTTAATTACAATAAGAGATTATATAAGTATACACCTTAATTACTATAATAGAATACCTTAATCAAATATCACTTAGTTTGTTATCTTTAAATGGTGGTATTTGACTACCATAATCAAATATCAATTTTAGATTTTACTTTTGGAACATGACATTCAACTAATGCAATTGAGTACTTTTATTTATTTTTCTAAGTTATGTTAATACTTGAATATTGGTACCTAGTTGCTTGTGTAACGTGTGTAATCATTTAGTTAGTCTTTGAATAAGCTTACTTGAATTGCGAACAATGAAATATTAGTTTATGTTGTTTTATTGCCTTATAATAAGGATTTGAAAATAATATTTAACTTTATTACATTACTTACAATACTAGAATTATAGTTAGAAGTTATTATATATAAATCTTGACAATGGTGGTAACAAGAATTGAAATTAAATCTATGTATTTAATATTTAAATGTAGAATTATATCTTGACATCAATCCAAAATTTTGTATTGATATATACTTTCATAATTTTTTAAAATTTACATATATAAAATAATTTTTTTATCAAAGGTTGTAATTTTATAAAAAAATATATAAAATTTTTTGTATAACTTTAATTAATAAATTTGTAACTTTTTATATAATTGTTATGCATAAAGTCCATATAAAATCCAAGTTTTGTAAAACAAAATTAAAATGTTTTATATAAAAAAATTTAATTGTTATGCTAAGCCTTTATTAAACTTGCAAATCTTCTACATTAAAACATTATCCTTATACTTTTATCATAACAATATCAATTTATTAATCTTAACTAAAAAATAAAAATATAAGATAAAAATCAATTGTTAATCTATTTTTATACAAATACTAATTAATATTGAAAATGAAATTATAATTTTTACAACTAATTTATTATTAAAGAGCGATATTTAATGTTTTTTTATAGGAAATATGATAATTTAGTATATTTATTTGCATACACTAAATTGAATGTGACTCTGCATTGGATCTTGAATTGGGAGAGTGTGTGTGTGTATGTGTGTGTATATTCTTTTTACACTATATATGACTTTGAGTCATGTGTATTTTTATTTTCTTGAATTATACATATTTATACTTTATAATTTTAAATAAAATATTTCAAATTTTCACAAAATATTCATTATAATTTATCCTTTTTACATTTTATTTCTTAAATATTTTTAGTAAGAAAAATTTAGTAATTATAATAATTATTTTTATGACACAGAAGAGTTATTGAATTATTTTAAATCTATAATTTTTATTTTAATTTTTATCCAACAAATCATTTAAATTAATTCTATATAACACATAATAATTATCTAATTTAAAATATTTAACTATCTATACATAATTTTTTTTTTAAAAT
Source organism: Sindora glabra (assembly GCA_020226215.1). NCBI lineage: Eukaryota > Viridiplantae > Streptophyta > Magnoliopsida > Fabales > Fabaceae > Sindora > Sindora glabra. The sequence goes on along the minus strand of CM035230.1, from coordinate 23,647,113 downwards.
ATATTATAATTACTTAATTTTTAACAAGGAATTTCATTTATGTATGTAAAATCTTGCAAAGGAAAAAAATAATTCTAGATTTTATCTGACTTTCAAATCATCAAACACTTCTCACATATTTAATAATGAATAGAATTAAGTGGTGATAAATTTGCTATTTTAGGGTGTGTTTGGATGGAGGTGAAATTGGAGGGGAAAGTAAATAGGGGTGAAAGAAATTACAGGTGAAGGAATTTTCCTTTGTGGTGTTTGGAATGAGTAAAAGTAGGAGAGGAAGAAAATAAGAGTGAAAAGAATTTCTTTTATTTGAAATGAGTGAAAATTGGGGAAGAACAAAATGGGAATAAGTCAAATGACAATTATGCCTTTTTTATTCAATTATGCCCTCCTCCTCTACCGTCACCATAGCCATCATCTGCATTCACTACGTGCTTCCATTAACCGCAGAATGACAAGAACGAAAAATCAAAATCGATACACAAATATTTCTGACGTACTTGTTCTTCAGGACACCGGATCCAGTGGGGAGGAGGTTCCTTTATGGTGGCGTTGCTCACAATTCATTGTCCGATGCAATTACAGCACAACAGTGAAAGAGGGGGCTTTGCTTCAGCAGAAGGACAATAGGGGAATATAGTGAAAAATTGGCCTTTTCACCTAATTTTCACCTGATATCTGGGGGGAAATATTATTGATGGACCCCACATGATTTTTCATTCTAGTTTGCATCCTCTCAATTTTCACCCCGTGCCCAAATAGGCAAAATTTACAATTTCACCTTCATTTTCACCCTTCTCGTTATGCCCCTTCCTCTTTACGCCTATTCCAAACACAGGGTTAGGAAACTAATGTAACAAAGTTAATTGTTGCTGCTTTCACATGATGGGGAAGTTCTACAATTTTTCATAGTTTTAATGTGTCAAACATTTTACATGTAAACATATTAACTTCTTCCACCTATTCTAGGTTCTAGAACCCTTGTTTTCACATAGACACCATAGATAGCACCATATTTTTTCATTACAAAGAATTCTATAATTTCTTTATCTCACTTGTTGAAAACTTGTTAAACAACAACAATGGCAACAATAACAACAACAACAATAATGTTAATAGTAATAAAATTTTAATTTATTATTTTAGTGCCATATCACTAGTAAAAGAAATGGAACTTACCTTATATCTTTTTTAGTGTTCTAATTTATTTTTGATTTAACTTAACCTAACTTATTTGTAAGATAGTAAAAGTGTAAGTTAAATTTCTTATTTGTTTTACAAAATAGGTTAGGCCATATTATTTAAAATCTTGTTTATTAGTTTATCTAGCCAATTAGTGTTTTTTATATTTTAAATTATACAATATGCAAATATATATAACAAGGTAATGCTACACAAAACAAAAATGAGATTTGAAATTAAATTTCTAATATAAATCAAGAGATATTAATCAACATAAAGTGATATAATAAATTTATAAAATTCAGTTCAATTGATATAAAAATTTGAAACTCAAAAATTAATTTTAAATCTTGGTTTTGTTACATATAACATTTTTATATATAATATTTAGAAGAAAATTTTACATACATTTTAAAAAACATATAGGAAATTTCAATACATCTTGATTCTCTTAATTTTAACTTATATTATAATATAATTATTTAAATGATCGATTAATAATTATCATTAAAATATTTATATTTATTTACAGATCAATTTAAACTCAAATTGAGTTTTCAACTTGTTAAAATTTTTAATGGCTACTAATTTTTGTCCAATCAATACAAATTGAATTTTGAAGTTTATAATTTTTTTGTTAAGGCAAGTTCAAAACTAAATAATATCATTAGTTTAAACTCAATTAGCTTTTAAGGTTAATTAAGCCACACTTCATAATATGACAACCCAACTCAGCTTAATTTGATTATATTTTAATAATATTTTCTAAAATATTTATTAATTATTAATAAATTCATATAGAGTACTATGTTAGGTTAAACTTTGAAAAATTTATGGGTTAAGTAGCTCAACCTAAAGTTTAAACCTATTACATACTTATGAGCTTCACTATGCCAATTCATTTAATGCACATTTGTTTGATTTAGACAAACCCTCACTAAAGTTAACATACTTCCACCCCCAACCAACAATAAGAGTTGAAAGAAAATATAAATAACCCTTAAAGAAAAGTTAAAACAATGTAAGTCTCTTGAACTTTCAAATTTCATAAATAACTTTATAAAGTTAAAAAAAATTGAGAAAGATAAATTTTAATTAAAAAAATTGAAAAATACAAAGGAACCACTTTAACCGTAGTAATAATAGAAAAAAAACACTTAAAACGCTAAATGTTTCAAATTTAGCAATAATTTATTTAAAAATGTCTATCTTCAGATATTCCAAATGCATTAAAAACTCAATCCTCCATTCTTAATAATTTATTTTAAAAGAAAATTCATGCACAAATTAGTTAAAATTCATGCTAAAGATAATTAGAAAAAATCGTACAGCAATCACATGCATTTTTCTGTTTTGTTAACTATAATTTTAACAATTTTTTAAAAACTTAAAAAGATTTATGCGTAGGATTTATCTTTAGGAAGGTACATGGCACTTAACCTTACATAAAGTAAGAAGATTATTATCTGTATTTTTTTCTAAAAATTAGTTTAAAAAAAATAAAAATCCTCCAACTTGAAACATGCTCTTCACCCTTCAAAGCTTGATAACCAAGCAAGGACGATAGTTGAGTATTATGAGACATTGGCAAGTCTTTCATCTAATAACCGCAGAGTATGGGTATTAAACCCGATCACCTAATACAGGCAAACGCTAGAGGATATAGAGAGAGCCTTCATGTGTTTCACAAATAAATACTTGGCATTGGATTAAATATACACAGCCTGCAACTCTTAGATGCAAAAGGAATTAAGAAACTTGAAACTGAAAAATAATAATAAAAATAAACCAACAGTCATTGCTGCGATATTTTTCACAAGAATAATGATAGTCCCACATTTTAACATGCACCACCACAAACCACATAACTAAAAACTTTTTTAAAATCTACTGATAACTTTCTAAAATTTAATGATCACCCTCTTAACTAATGGTAAGCGACTTGTATTAACAACGTTTCTAAAAAAGACAACAAACTTTCTTAAAACCCATCAAATGAAGGAAATAATGTATGTAGTGGTATGTGATTACAACCGCTCTTTTTAAAATCACTCCTTTGTTAGTAGCTTCGTGTAAAACTCTTTGTGTCAATCACCAAAAATGCCTGTACAAAAAGACATGTATGGGCAATACAATAGATTGGGACGGGGGTCGAACAAGGAAATACATTGTATGCATCTTAATGTAATGTATCAAAAGATGATAGTAAGACCTATTTAAGAAAGACTGATGGCCATCTCCTGGAGAAGAACTTTCTTCTGAGATGCATTAATAATGCCCTTGCACTCAGCATCTAGTATGATTTCTATCATAATTGTAGTCGCATGCCCTCTAGGTTCATCATTTGAAGCCCTCTTCAACATAAACACCTATTTATGAGGAACCAACCTGCCATAACAATGATTAGTATAATTTATTGAAATTTGTTGTGTTCTTGATTCTTAAAAACTAGGTCAACTTGTAATGAAGACATTTATTTTGCTTTTTCTCATTTTAATAAAAACAACCTTCCTTTTCATACCAGCAATAACTAATCAAGAATCCAAGCTGCCAAAGCTTACAATCATATGTATTCTGTCGATGAAAGGGAAACTCTGAGAGAACATTACAAAAGTCTGGTGGTCTAAATGTTGGAGAATACATAACTCAGTTTTATCTCATTGCACGAGTTACCAGTATAAACAGGTTGATCTAGTTTAATCACAACTCACTATAAATATACATTAAACTACAAAAAAAATGCATTTCTGTACAACGGCATATTGATATCCACCATAAGGTAGAAAATGCAAGTATCAAATTACTTTAATCACAAGAAAGCATGAATGCCATACCTACCCATAAAGAGTTACCTCTAAGCTACCAGGTTAAAGGATAAATGGCTCCCTATCTATTTGAACTGGAAAAGGATTGGAAGAATGTATCTTAATGACTTTTCCTTTAGCTAATCTTCTTGCTAGTGAAAGTCCAACTTGTGTAGTAAACCAAACATTACTTTGAATTTGCAAAGTCATTTATTATCTATTTTGTAAGCAAGGCAGGGAAGGTAAAATTATAATTTACATAGCTTAATCGGTATAACACTTTGAATGTTAAGTTTTATTATTGTTATGAAGACATGACTTGATAGATTAAAAGTGCATGAATTAGGAGGATATCAGACCTGAAGTTTACTAAGGTGCCATGCTCCACGAACACAAACCACCTCAAGTATTTTATGATACATGCACTGAAAGCTAGAACTATCATCATGCTCATACTCATTTTGCCAAAGATTTACTCCACCCATGTAGCTTCCAATATTGAGCATAATTTAGCACTCTGAGCCCTACATAAAAGAAGAATTTAGCAACATGGCTTTACTGATAAACTCAAGAGAATGCAGTAACTTGGATGACCAAAGTAATGATCAATAGTAGTAGTTACCTTAAGAATCTCTATGTCGCTCCCGTCAACTTCCACCCATACTTGCCAAGGCAAGTCAGCACATGCTCTGTCCATTATATCTCTAGCTTATTCTTTTGCATATTACAATTTATTCATAAACTATTAATGGAATCATAATCAAGAATCCCTAACCCACACAATGATATATTAATGAACAAGAATGCTAAGCCTAAAGTGCATAACTTAAATAACCTATGCAGGAGAATAAAACCATAAAGAAAGGAATTTCATCATGGTCACTCTTCATAGTAGCTAACGTGTAGAGGAAAAGCTTCAAGAAGATCACTCCTACAAGAACACAATTCCAATAAGGCAATTTATAATAATAGCATAATTACAAAGAAACCTTGATTTCCTTGGAAGGACAATTAACCATCTTTCTTCTTAATTATTGTCCTTTGTTTGCTTGTTCAATTGACTTTGTGAGATTTGATTATATTCTCCAAGTTGAGTTCCCACTGGAACTAGAGTTCCTAAATTTGGTTTCAATTTAGAACTTCACAAACATTAGTCTTATGATTATTTAATTTTACTATAGACTTGATAGAATAAATTAAGACTTTCATACTGGATAATTTGTCTAATTTTCCCTAATCTTAGTTTTCTTGGAAGAGACTTATCTAAGTCTAATTAAACACAAAATCTAGCATACCTACCTCTAGCTTTAGAAGCTATATAAGCATCTATTTGTAGGATAGGGCCTATCATGGAAACAATTTCTTTCAGAACTATCAGATCATAGTATTCCACTGGCAATCCTACCAACCTCACCCATACTGCAATTGGTTGGAGGTAAGCTTTTGATGTCATGAAATGTGGTGTCCATTTTCGAATTATTAAATAATGAATAGCAATGAACAATAGGTCGCCTTTTAAGGTTGTTTGAAGATCATTTTTGTAGAAAATTTTGCAATATAAAAATCTTTTAAATGTAAATAATATTTTTTATTTAAATGAAAATAATAATGAAACACAAAATATAAATATAAATGTAAATTAAAGAATAAAATAACTTGCAAACTTTGTTTTTTCATAAAAAGATATTTTTCATAAAAATATTATTTATGTATATATTAATAAAGGAGTAATATATTATTTATATTGATGATTAAAAAAAATAATTTTTGAAAATATGATAATAGAGAAAAATAATTGTTTTTGAAATAAAGAAAGCTACTTTCTTTAATTTTTTGTTTAATATTAAAAAATAAAATATTTTTATTCATCTTAATATTTTATAACTATATTTTATAAAAAATATTTTTTATCAATATTAAATATATAACTTTCTAACACCTACTGATGAAATAATATGGATTTTGAATTGGATTTGACACAAGAAAACAGAAAAAGATGGAGGATGGGCGCCACAATCACGGATTGATAAGCCGGAGGAACGATCGCCACAAGAGGAGGCCTCTTGATAAGATCAAGGATAATTGGCTCACTTAAGAACCTAAGAGTCACAAGCTCTCAAATCTCAAATTGTATTCAAAACTGCCTAAAAATATGTTTACAAGAGCTTATATATGACCAACTCCCATAAGTAAACCCTAATGGGCCTTGTACACTAATAAGCTCAATTCTAAGTGACCCAAATAAAATAACAAGTCTTTATGCCAAAATAAATCTAAAAACAAGTCTCGGCCCATAAGGCTCATTTATTACAAAAATGCTAAACTAACTAAATACTAAGGGATTCATTGGAGCCCAAGTCTTTCAAATACACGCAATTGAGCATCTTGGACTCTTCTAACTCCAAATTGGGCCTTCTTTCAAATATGGCAGCAACCATCTTCTCTAAATCTTCATTAATCCTCTTTGCCTTTGCTTTTGTCATGGATCCTTGAAGCTCTTCCAATGCCTTCAAGCTTTTGTCTTCTGGGGACCTTCTTAGATTCTCATCAACCCCTTCTTCTTCAAGAGAATTCGCCCTCGAATTTGACTCTTCATCACCTACATCAAAGAGAGACAAATCAGAAACGTTCAAAGTAGCACTTATACCATATTCACCTGATAAGTCCATTTTGTATGCATTATCCCCAATTCTCTCTAAGACTTGGAATGGTCCATCTCTTCTTAGTTGAAACTTTGACTTCCTTTTCATGGGAAACCTTTCCTTGCGCATATGTACCTAAACCCAATCTCCGGGTTCAAATACAAAGTAAGAGTCATCAATCTCATGCAAGCATATAAAATTACCAATAGTAACAAATTTGTCAAAGAAAACACATAGAACATGATTCCTAATAAACTTGCCACAAAAGGTAATCAAATCATGAAAGCTCTCAAATTCAGCAACAAATTGATGTGGATAACATTCTTCAATTTTCTTTCTTTCATTCATCTGTATTGCTTTGCCACACACAATATCATCCTCAATTATAATACTTCTCATACAACATGAGTCTTTCTCAAAATTAGCATACAACTTTCTATTCTTCAAAATTTGCAAGACACATTTCAAAGGTTCATCATGCTTAACTATTCTTTTACTATCCACAAGAATGTCATCAAGATGTAGTAACCAATCTTTCCAATTCATTAATTCCTCAAACAGCAACAAGATCCCACCTTTAAACACATGAAAAAATTGGAAATAAACACAAGAAAATTTATCAATGAAAACATTTATAACATGATTCATTAAACTCAAAGAAGTACTTGGTGCATTAGACAAACCAAGCATCATAGCCAACCATTCATATAAACCATGCTTTATTTTGAAGATGTTTTTCCATGCATTCCTTATTCCAAAGCAAAGTGGATAAAATCCTCCCATCAACCTATGCTTGGAAAACACATAAGGATCCAACAACACATAAAGCATAATATCAAGAATACCCTTAATATGAAAATGTTTTATCAATTTATATCCATAGGCTTCTTTACCAAACAGATTTCTTAGAGAACTCTTGGGCACATACATGTTGTTCTTCCCACACAAAAATCCATCATGAATAAAATTGTCTCCAAAAACTATTTTCTCACAAGCATCAACATTTGAAACACCTTTACTAGATAGAAGAGTAGGAAAATCAATTAAAGGAATAACAACATCAAGTGAAGAACTAGGAAAACCATAATCATTTGCATGCAAAATTCCAATGCTTTCAACACCCAATAAATTTTTGTGCAAGGGAGAGATAAGGGTGTACCTCCAAGACAACATATCAACCATCACAATAATGTTACCTTGTTCCAATTGGAGCATTTTCCTTCTCAAACATGGTAACTCATTTGAAGATTCTCTTGGAAGCACTTCTTGAGATTCTTTCAAATAAACATCTCCAAATTCCTGCAAAAGAGAAGAAACACCACTAGGCAAAGCATTGTTAGCAAAATGATCAATCAATTCATCATGAAAACTTTCTTTACACAAAAGTAGATACGTAGGTCGAGAGGCTAACAAAGCTTTCCTCACTTCTTTTTCTCTCACAAATAAATTTTCTCTCCTTTCACACTCACTTTTATCAATTTTATCTTCACTTTTCTTTTCACTCTCTTCTTTCTCACTTGCAAGTGTCCTCACTTTTTCCCCTTTCTTTTTAAGTTTGCCCTCAAACTCACTCTTTTTCTTTTCAGTTTTTCTCTCATCTTTTCTCTCTTGCTCTCTTTTCAACCTCATAATTGTTTGATCCTTACAAACTTGCTTAGGAGTCATGGGTACTAAAGTGATTTTGCATCCTTTATGTACAAATGTGAACCTGTTAGAATGACCATCATGAATAGCTTTCTTGTCAAACTGCCATGGTCTTCCCAAGAGGATATGACTTGCTTCCATAGGCACTACATCACACAAGACTTCATCCTTATACTTGCCAATAGAGAAAGCAATCAAAATCTGCCTATCAATAACCAACTCCCCTTTATCACTTAACCATTGTAGCTTATAGGGCTTGGGATGAGGAGTAGTAGTAAGACACAATTTCTCAACAAGCCTAACACTAGCCACATTGGTACAACTACCACCATCAACAATAAGAGAACAAACCTTCCCAAGTACCAAGCATCTTGAATGGAAGATATTTTCTCTTTGTGTAGTGTCATCCTCCTTGGCCAAACTACCCAAGAGACGCCTCACCACAAGTAAATCTCCCTAATGACAGAAAGCCTCACACTCACTATCTTCTTCACTTGTAGCATGTGATGATGGAGATGAACTCTCACTTGAGATCTCACCATTCTCTCTCAAGATCATAGTCTTCTTGTTTGGACATTGGGATGCAATGTGACCTTTTCCAAGGCATTTGAAGCATTTGATTTCCCTATGCCGAGAAGTAGAAGAAGCAGAAGCATTAGTAGAATTAAAAGAAGTTTTAGATGAGGATTTACCACCTTGGACAGCCACATCCTTAGTTGAAGTTCCCTCCTTCTTCACTCCTTCCTTCCATCCTTTTGAGTTGTAGGAAGAGGTGTTTTTCTTCAAAGTCCCCTTTCTTTTGAGTTCTGCTTCTACTTTGATAGCTTGGTGAACCAAATCTTCAAGTTCTACATAGGGATGAAGTTGAACTATGTCACGGATATCATGGTTCAACCCATTCAAGAAATGGGCCATTGTTGCTTCTCTTTCTTCAACTACATTGGCTCTTATCATTGCAACTTCCATTTCCTTGTAATAGTCATCAACACTTCTCCCACCTTGTCTCAAACCTTGAAGCTTTGTATGAAGCTCCCTATTGTAGTATGTAGGAACAAATCTCTTGCGCATTAGGTTCTTCATTTCATTCCATGTGACTACGGGTTCCTCATTATATCTCCTTCGCTCCTTTTGAATTTGATCCCACCACACCAAGGCATAGTCATGGAACTCTAGGGAAGCTACCTTCACTTTCTTTTCTTCACTATAGTCATGGCATGAGAATACTTGCTCTATCTTCAACTCTCACTCTAAGTATGCTTCAACATCATTCCTCCCATGAAAACTAGGAATCTTTATTTTAACTCCACCAATCCTCTCATTTTCTCTCACTCTTCCATCTCCTTCTCTCCTCCTCCTATCATTCCTCCTCTCTCTCTCTCATCTCTCCTATCTCTTCTCCTATCATACCTCCTCTCTTCATCATCCCTCCTATCATATCTCCTATCTCTCCTCCTATCATATCTCCTCTCTTCATCATATCTAGGAGAACTACTAGAATCCTCATGGGCATGTGGAGAATGGTCACGTGCTTGCCTTCTTACATTATTTGCCATGGTTTCTTGAATATTTCTTATGGTTTCATTCTGCCTCTCAAACATTCTTTCAAATCTTTGTGTAAGTCCTTCAATTTGTCTTCTAACAGCCATGGACTTAGGTGAGGGAGGAGTGCTTTCACCATTTGATCCACCATCATGAGACATGTCTACAAAACAGAAATATTAATGTAATAAAAGGTCCTCTCCACTCGCTAAGTGTTTCACTCAAAAGATGTTCACTCGTGTTTCACTCAAATTTGGCTTTTGTGTAAGGATTTCTCTCTTGCCTTTTTCCTCTCAAGTGTTCTCAAGAGTTCTTAAGGAAGTCAACCTCCAATCCACACAAGTAACCACCACCAAGTGACAATCAATCAGCAAGACACAAGTGAAGCCAACAAAAGAAAACTCTAAGACAAAACTAAGGAAGCCAACAAAGACAATTAAGAAAAATTAAACAAGAAATAAACACACTAAGGAAAACAGAATACAAACAAGACAAGAATGGAGAAATTAGGGAAGATTATGTAATGTTAAATAATAGCTAAGTTATTCCCAAAAATTTCTGGTATGGAATAAATCAAAAACTAAGCAAGAGCAAGCTGAAAATTGCAAGAAAGTGGCATTCAAGAAGCACTTTTTGTGTGCTGCAAATTTTTTTTTCTCTTTTTTTTTTCATTTTTTTTTGCTGCAGATTTTTTTTTCTTCTTCTTTTTTTTTTGCACAATAGTTGTACCCCTTTTCAAATTGAATCACACAATTTTCAATTAGCCACTACTGATAAACTTGCAAGAATAAGCAAAAATATGGAATGTTCATTTTTGAGACAGCAAATAAATTCAATCCAATTGAACCAAAATTTTGGAAAGAAGTAGTAAACAAGGAATTAGAATTGATTGTATTCACAATTCCCTTTAAATCAAGCTATTATTTAACACCAAACACCAAACTTACAGAATTTCACAAGATTGAACAAATTCAGACTCAAGAACATGTGATAAACACGAAGAACACAAGTGCAGAAAACTAACAATTGTTTATGAATTTAACAATTCTAATTACCAAGAAACAAGAATCCAGCAATAAAACAAGTGTTGCAACAAGATTTAGGAAAGATTGTACCAAGAATTGATGAAACCTTAATGCGTGAACAGTGACGGCGCGAACAGTACGGACGCGTGAACAGTATCAAATTGCAGAAAACAGAAAAGATGAACAGTGCACGAACAGTACGGATGAACAGTATCCCTCAAATCCAATTCCAACCAAAGCTCTGATACCAATTGATGGAATAATACGGATCTTGAATTGGATTTGACACAAGAAAATAGAAAAAGATGGAGGATGGGCGCCACAATCATGGATTGATAAGCCGGAGGAACGATCGCCACAAGAGGAGGCCTCTTGATAAGATCAAGGATAATTGGCTCACTCAAGAACCTAAGAGTCACAAGCTCTCAAATCTCAAATTGTATTCAAAACTGCCTAAAAATATGTTTACAAGAGCTTATATATGACCAACTCCCATAAGTAAACCCTAATGGGCCTTGTACACTAATAAGCCCAATTCTAAGTGACCCAAATAAAATAACAAGTCTTTATGCCAAAATAAATCTAAAAATAAGTCTCGGCCCATAAGGCCCATTTATTACAAAAATGCTAAACTAACTAAATACTAAGGGATTCATTGGAGCCCAAGTCTTTCAAATACACGCAATTAAGCATCTTGGACTCTTCCAACTCCAAATTGGGCCTTCTTTCAAATATGGCAGCAACTATCTTCTCTAGATCTTCATTAATCCTCTTTGCCTTTGCTTTTGTCATGGATCCTTGAAGCTCTTCCAATGCCTTCAAGCTTTTGTCTTCTGGGGACCTTCTTAGATTCTCATCACCTACCAATTTGGATAATATTAAAGAGTGAAAATTATGAAGAATTAGATATAAACTTTTATTTTCTTCTTTTTGCCAAATCCCCAAATGAACCTTTACTTCTTAAGCCAATCCCTATCTTTGTAAATGGGTGGGGCTTTCGGTTTCGAATTAAATTTTTTCATATATAATTACATAAAATATGAGATTAGAGTTTGGCTCCATTCATTTATTTTACAAAAAAAATTGGTCAGACTTCTATAATTTAATACACAGCTTAAGGCCAAACTCGAAAGTTCAATTATTTCTATTTTTATTATTATTTTAAAAAATAAATTTTAATATAAAAATGCAAGAATAATAAAATATTTAAATTTATAAAATATTTAATTATATTAAATTAAATTTTTTATTAAAATAGTTAAATATAATTATATTTATAATATATAATTATATTATTAAAATTAAATTAATATAATCAATCGAATTAAATCAGCCGATTTTTATTATTATGATCTGAATCAGACTCAAATCATAAAAAAAATTTAACAATCCTATCAGATAAAAGGGATTTAAATTCTATATCTTTTCGAACAGAATCTATCGAACCAAACAGGTCTCCATCCTCACCCCTTCTAAAAATATATAAATGAATAGATAAATAATGAAACTTTCCCTTTTCATTTCCCAACGTCCATTCCCGTCTACTCCATAAGGAGACTTCAAACAGTAAGTCTCCCTCATCACAAACCTTTCTCTGTCTGTCACCAGCATGAAAGTCTCTGAATCAAATTACAGATCCCGTCGGATCTGGATTTCCACCATGTTTGAGAATTCTTTGACATTGAAAGTGCTGGTTTCTGCGTTCCTTGTAGTTGGTATAATCTGTTATTTTGAGAGCTCAACCTTCGAACACCTTTATGGTGAGACTAAACCCTTGAAGATTACTGTTTATGTCATGGTGTCAGTGGTGGGCTTAATTATTATCTGCGGAGTGTTTTATGTGGAGAAATTGCAAGTTTTGAGACCTGGTCAGCGTTGGCTTGTTGCTTTTGTGGTAAGTCTGGTTTTGATGGTCACTTCCCTTTATTCATTTTATTATGATAAAAAGGTGGCCCAAAAACTAGACATTTTAATTGCAATTTCGAATGGTGCCTTTGCTTTCATGTCACTGGGTTTGTCAAACCTGATTCATGTTGAATTTGAGTCGGGTTTGTCCAATTACTTCCTGGGATGTTTTACCACACATCTGATGATAATCAATCTCTGGCTGATTATTCCTTCAGCCGTTGTCTGTTATATAGTGACCCTTTTGCGTTCCCATTCACATTCGGGGGTTCCTTGGGCTAACCATGACGTTGAAAGTGGCGGAGAATTGACAAGGGAAGCCCACCCCCAGGAATCCGAAGAAACATACAACACAGGAACAAGTGATCGAGTAAGTGATGCAATATATTTAAAATATATTAGGTTTATATATATATATATATATTCACGGAGAGAGAGGTTGTATATTGCTATATTACTTTCTCAAAAATTGTGTCAAGTTCAGCAGACACGGGTCAAATATTTTTTTTTCATGATATGTTTTCAATTGACAAATTCTAATTCTCATCTCAGTAAATGAAGTTGAGTTTTTTGGCTTGCCAGAAAAATTATCCTCCAAAATGTATCTTGGAAAATTTAGAGTAAAAACATGCCTTCTATTTTCTTAAAAAAAATTTGTCCTACTCGTACCACACAAACAGATATCAGATAAAACTGCGTACTCTTTTATATATATCTAGTCCAAATGTAGAGATCAAATGTTTTCATTATTTTCTTAATTAATGGTTGTCATTGTTTTACCTTTAAATATTATAAAAATTACAACTCAATTTGTGTGTCATTAAGTCTATGAACAGTTTTACGCATTAATACAACTTTAAATAAGTTGAATTTCTTTTTTTTGGCTAACAGTATGAGATGCCAGAGGTTATTGTATCCAAGGGAGCTGAGTCAGGGACTGAGGGAACTGAACTTTCCAGACGTCGAATGAAGCCACCTCAGGGAACTGGACGCGAGGTGCGTTTAGATTGGGCATTTTCTTTTTCCTCTTTTTTTTTTAAACTACTAGCTCTGTGCTGGTTGCAAAAATTACATTACTAAATATACTTGTCATAAATAAAGATACTTATATAAATTATAAGAAAATCATATGTAATGAAGGAATTAAAGTGAAGAAAAGAAGAAAAGTACTGCTTCAACCATAGAACATGACATTAATTTTGAATCGGAATCAAAGTGCACCTATTAAACACAAAAGAATCAATTAAACAATCACATTGTAATGACTTCACAAATTCCAGTGTACATTGACTGAGCCAATTCCAGTGTAGTTCTACCCCTGTTTTCAAAGTGGATTTGGAAAATTTTTTGAGAAGACAAAGCTTTGGGGTTGAGCAACAAAATAACCTAAAATTAAATAGATGAAACTAAACGGTCAATCCAGTAAAATAATATCGCTGCCAACAATAACCACTAACACTTGCCCACCATATTTTACAGTAACATCCTCTTTAATAAATACACCCAAAAAGCACTTTTCCTAACGATTATGGGTCAAACACACACAACAGTGCGAAAGGTATTTTTAAATATTCTGGCCAAACACACTATTGCTAATTTTATAATCTCATAGAATCAATTCTGAAGAATGCAATTCTCTGAACAACAGAATCCATAGCAGGGTCAAATGGGCTTTAAGGCTATTTTTTTTTTGGGGGGGGGGGGGGGGAAGGGTGGAACTCACTGTTCAAAACCAAAACAAGAACCTACCTAAATTGATTTTTTTTAATAGAATACTTGAATTGGAATTCTAAGCATGCTTTCAACAGTCCTGGGACAATACCAGATTTGACCTCCATATTACCAAAGGAAGAAAAAGTAAAAAAAAAAAAATGATAATATATAGAGAACGACGTTGGCGTGTCTTCAAAAATTGGAGACCAATCCATATTTCCACGCACTATTATAAACACCAAGGACGAGCAAATGATGGAGTACAAACATTAAAGCCTTTCTATCATCTAAATAATATAGAAAAGGCAAGCTCTTCTCAAATAAAAGATGAGTAAAAAATGGAATAGAACCCATTTGTCCCCAAAGCTCAATTGAGCAGAACGGTCCCAAATGGTTGGGGCCAGGACTTCCATACCCGGACGCAAACAGAAAATGAAAACCCTAGATAGGTGGCCAAACACTCATTTCTAGTTGAATATTATATACAAGATTCAGAGGATTATTTTCTCTCTATCAAATCAAGTCTTGTAAATTAAATATATTAAAATTTGATTTGATGGCAAGCAGACTAACACACTTCCTTTTTACATTTTTTATTTAAATAATAATTAAGAAATTAATAAATTTAATTTTCCCATTAATTTTTTAATTTTAATAATATTATTGTTTATTCAAATTAAGATAGTTAAAAATTTATTTAAAATTAATTTTCTAACTCCCAAAAGAATTCTGACTTTAATCACTGCATTTAATTAATATTTTAAAATTTTTATCACAAAATATTAAAATTTTGTGAAATTTAAAATTATTCTTGATTGATTATGACCTAAAAATTTTTATGCATTAAATTTTTAAATCATGGTGTGTGTAAAATTTCATTTTAATGAAGAAAGAATAAATAGAACACATATTTATTAATTTTCACTTTTTTACAATGACTTCTTTATTTTATTTTTTATAAAAAAGTTATATCTATTTTTCTATAAAATTTAAGACTTTTATTAACAAATTATTTTCTTCCTTTTTCCCAAAAATATATTACATAAAACATAATTTTTAAGATGAAAAAAAAACATTGTCAAATCATTAAATAGTGTTATTTAAACTTTGATATTTAATGAATTATTTTTTATATATAAATCATTTTTATTATTGATAAATAATTTTTCCAACTATATCTGAATAGTCAAGTTTTGTGTGATAATTCAAAATAGTAAATTCGAATTATATAATATTTTCAATACAAAATTTTTTAATGTTAATAAAATTTTTGAAATTAATTATAAAATATGAATATATTATTAAAATTTATAAAATACATATGAATTTATTGAAGTATATCATGATATACAAGGATATACGAAAATTTGATTACTTTCTTCACGTTTGAATACTAACGAACACAAACTAGCACTGATACTTTGTTTAATTTATTTATTTAGTTATTTATGTCATATTTCATTAAACAAAGATTTAAATTTTATGTGTGATAGTTTAAGGTAATATTTTCATAAAAAAGATGAAATAAAAAATAAAGAATGACTCTAACAAAGAGAGATTTACTTCTTCATTTTTTTATTTATTGAATTTTGAAAAATTATTTTTTTTATTTGTCACTTTAAAATTTTAATAAAGTATTAAATATTTATTTTCAAGTTTATATTTTTTTATTAATAAATACTTTATTATTTTACACTCTCAACCTATTTATATTTATTTTATTATATTTCTTTCTTTATTTTTAACTATATGAAACTTTGTGTATAAAAGATAGCATTGAAAGTCTAATAAAAATAAATATTTTTTAATATTTTTAAAATTGATTAAATATAATAAATAATAAAGAATAGAAGGAGTAATAAAGATGTATTTCATGCATTCTCTCTCTTCATTAAAAAAATTTACTTTTAAATTGCTTTCTTTATAATCATTATATGATTAGAATTAATGATGTAGGTTTGGTGTAAGCTTTTTAGATTTTGTTTCACACAAATAATTGATAAGTTAACTGATAATTGATGATTTTTAATTAATAATTGATAACTGATAACTGATAACTAATAAGTTACCTAATTATTTAAGAAGTATTTTATAAAATTAGTTATTGAACTGACTAAGACTGTAAAATAACATAAAAAGACATATTAATAGAAATAGACATATGATTAAAATAATTCATATTTATTTAAAAAAATTAAATTATATTAAAACAATTAAGCAGTTTAAAACAAAACTATAATATTTAATATTTGATTAATTATATTTATAAACTTATATATTTATTTACTTACATAATTTTTATTTTTTATTTTTTATAATAAAATTATAATTACTTAAAGTATAAGTAATTATATTTTTTGATATTATTTATTTATTTACATACACATTTTTATATATTTATAATCTAAAATTAAGATGTAATTATTTTAAAATTAAGTTAATTATATTTTATAAAAAATATGTAAATTTATATTATAAAGGGTATGAGTTGTAAATTAATAAAAATAATAAGAATAAGTTTGAAAAAAAATTTGAAGAGGCATAAATTTATAAATTATAAGGTATTTCAAGTAATTTATTAAATCATAATTTATTTTTTTCACAAGAAATACTTCTAGAGGTTAGTTAATAAGTTATAAATTAATTTATTTATTATGTGAAATGGAGCTTTATATTAATATTAATTAATTCCCTCTTAATTAAAAGTAATAAAATAATAAAAGATATTATAATCAATTTATCATTACTAATAATTAATTCAATTAATAAGTATATTTACTATGAAAATGAAAGAGAATGAGTAGAACTGACTCAAATATTGTAAATTAATATTTCTCTATTAAAATTATTTAGATATATTTTATTATGTTATTATCATTAAATTAATAGTATAATTTTTTTGTTCAAATGAAAAAAAATTAAAATATATCACATGATTTAAAATTTTAATGCATAAAAATTTTTGAGTCATAATCAAGAATAATTTTACATTTATAAAAAATTTAATATTTTGTGATAAAAAATTTAAACCACTAATTACATGCTTAAAATAAGGATTTATTCAAATGTTGTAGATTGAAAATTAATTTTAAATAAATTTTTAACTATCTTAATTTGAATAGATAACAATAATATTGAAGTTCAATAGAAAAATTATTGGGTAAAATGGGAAAAATAAAATTAGTAACTCCTTAACTATTATTTAAATAAAAAAATAGAAACGGAGTGTGCCGGTCTACTTACTGTGAAATTAAATTTTAATATATTTAATTCTGACAAAAGGAGAAAATAATCCTCTATTATGAGTATGATATTTAACCCGAAGCAACTGTCATTATATTATCAGTATGATATTCAACCAGAAGCAAGTGTAATTAGCTGGCCACCTGTCTAGGTTTCCATTCCCGGATGGAAGTCCTGCCCAATTTTTAAAAGACCATAGCAAGTTGCTGACAAATTCACATTCACAGTACCGATACTCAAAAGCAGGACAAAATTTAGCCTCTTTGTAAGTAGAATAAGAAGTTAGGTGCTGTCTTCGGGAATTTGTTTGTGTTTCAATATCGTGTCCCTTAATTGGCACACAGCACAAACTAGACATACCGAAAAAAAAAATGTAAAATAATATGGTAGACAGGAGATATAATGGTTTGTAAAGATTTCATAGACCTAAAAATTTGGGATTTTTAAGAATATAAAAATTTATATTTTTTTCTATCATTAAATTTATATATGAAGAACAATATAATTTATATTTGATATGTATATTTTATAAGTGAGGTTTTATAAAAAGTCATATAATTATTATTAATTGTCAAGTATTTATCACCTAAGAAGTGTCCCTTGATTATCAATATATTAGCATATGCATCTCATTTTTTTTAGTTGAACAATAAATAGCTAATATATATATATACACACACTTAAAATAGAATGCACTTATTCTTAACTACAAACCAAAAGGAAGGGGCAAAAGTTTCAAATTATTATTGAAAAGCGTATACTATAGTACATCATACTAGGATGCACCACTGTCTAAAGATCATTATATTATATTTAACCTGTGTAGTACTGTATAAATCAAAAGATCTGAATCACTAGATTAAATGGTGTATTATAAAAATGGTGCATTGAAATTTGAAATGTGGCCCTTATTGAAAACATATCTTATATTTTTTTAAAAAATGTTGTCCTGCTCATATCACACAAGTGGTAGACTAAACTAAAACTGTCTAACAAGCTGATCATGCAGGCTATGCCTTTCACGACTCGGCCTGCATATTTTGTGAACTTCCAATATAAATGTTGTGACTATGCAAGCTTCCAATATAAATTTTGTAACTTGGTTTGCGAAAGCTAGCAAGTAAACGGGTTGGTTCATGAGTTAAATATTTTAAGTTTTTAAATAATAATAAAATTTAAATTATTCTAAAATATCACATATATTCATAAGTCATAATATATTTTAAAATTATATATAACTTTAAAAAAATATTATGCATATATATATATATATATATATATATAATATCTACAGAATTAAAAATATTTTTTAAAAGTAATTCATGGCTTAACTTTATGTAAATAACATGAGTAAATAGAGTGTAATTCTATGTGAATTGAGAATTTAAATTTGTATAAAAATTTAAAAATTAAAAAAAAAAAATAATATAGGTTGGCACAACCCATCCTTAAGTTAGCTAGCGGAGATCGCAAATTGCGAACTAAACTAAAATCGACCTACATTTGAACGGGCCTTCGAGGTTCGCATTTACAAAAGTCCACGAACTTCGATAAAATATTTTCATTATTTTCTTAATTAATGGTTGTAATTCTTTTACCTTTAAGTATTAAAAAATTTGCAACTCAATTTATGTGTAATTAAGTTCATGTACACATTAATACAATTTTAAATAAGTTAAATTTTATGTTTGCAGGAGATGTTCGAACTATTAGAGGCGCCTCGTGGTGTGCTTCCACCAAAGCCGATGCCAAAGCCACGTGAGCCACCAAAGCCACCAGAGAAGCCACGCGAGCCACCCAAGCCACTCGAGAAGCCACGCGAGCCACTCGAGAAGTCACGTGAGCCACCCGAGCCAACCGAGAAGCCACGCGAGTCACCCGAGCCACCCGAGAATCCACGCGAGCCACCAAAGTCACGCGAGTACGAGGTGCGTTTAGATTGGGCATTTTTTAAATAAGTTAAAATTTTAAATAAGTTAAATAACTATTTTTAAAAATTTGCAACTCAATTTATGTGTAATTAAGTCCATGAACAAATTAACGCATTAATACAATTTTAAATAAGTTAAATTTTATGTTTGCAGGAGATGATCGAACTATTGGAGGCGCCTCATGGTGTGCTTCCACCAGAACCAGTGCCAAAGCCACACGAGCCACTAGAGAAGCCATGCGAGCCACCAAAGCCACCAGAGAAGCCACGTGAGCCACCCAAGCCATCTGAGAAGCCACGTGAGCCACCCAAGCCAATCGAGAAGCCACGCGAGTCACCCAAACCACCCGAGAATCCACGCGAGCCACCAAAGCCACGCGGGTACGAGGTGCGTTTAGATTAGGCATTTAAAAAAAAAAAACTATTTTTATCGTGTGCGATGCGTTTAGATTGAGCATTTTTTAAATAAGTTAAATTTTTAAAATTTTTTAAAATAAGTTAAATAACTATTTTTAAAAATTTGCAACTCAATTTATGTGTAATTAAGCCCATGAACAAATTAACGCATTAATACAATTTTAAATAAGTTAAATTTTATGTTTGCAGGAGATGATCGAACTATTGGAAGCGCCTCGTGGTGTGCTTCCACCAAAGCCGATGCCAAAGCCACCAGAGAAGCCATGTGAGCCACCCAAGCCACCAGAGAAGCCACGTGAGCCACCCAAGCCAACCGAGAAGCCACGTGAGTCACCTAAGCCACCCGAGAATCCACGCGAGCCACCAAAGCCACACGAGTACAAGGTGTGTTTAGGTTGGGCATTTTTTTTAAAAAAACTATTTTTACCACGTGCGAGGTGCATTTAGATTGGGCATTTTTTAAATAAGTTAAATTTTTAAAAAAATTTTAAATAAGTTAAATAACTATTTTTAAAAATTTGCAACTCAATTTATGTGTAATTAAGTCCATGAACAAATTAACGCATTAATACAATTTTAAATAAGTTAAATTTTATGTTTGCAGGAGATGATCAAACTATTGGAGGCGCCTCATGGTGTGCTTCCACCGAAGTCGGTGCCAAAGCCACGCGAGCCACCCGAGAAGCCACGCGAGCCACTAGAGAAGCCACATGAGCCACCAGAGAAGCCACGCGAGCCACCCAAGCCAATCGAGAAGCCACGTGAGTCACCCAAACCACCCGAGAATCCACGCGAGCCACCAAAGCCACGCGGGTACGAGGTGCGTTTAGATTAGGCATTTTAAAAAAAAAAAAACTATTTTTATCGTATGCAATGCGTTTAGATTTGGCATTTTTTAAATAAGTTAAATTTTTAAAATTTTTTTAAATAAGTTAAATAACTATTTTTAAAAATTTGCAACTCAATTTATGAGTAATTAAGTCCATGAACAAATTAACGCATTAATACAATTTTAAATAAGTTAAATTTTATGTTTGCAGGAGATGATTGAACTATTGGAGGCGCCTCATGGTGTGCTTCCACCAAAGCCGGTGCCAAAGCCACGCGAGCCACCCAAGCCAATCGAGAAGCCATGCGAGCCACCTAAGCCACCCGAGAAGCCATGCGAGCCACCCAAGCCACCCGAGAAGCCACGCGAGCCACCAAAGCCACGCGAGTACGAGGTACGTTTAGATTGGGCATTTTAAAAAAAAAAACTATTTTTATCGCGTGCGATGCAGCACGAGAACCCCTGAACAAATAAGTGGTGTGAAGAGTAATTTTTAGTGGCGCTAATCACTTAAATTAATTTTTAACAAAATGACTTATTTATTATTGAATTGAATTATATATAATTCTACATAACTATAGTTTTCTATTTTTTAAATTAAAATTTATTTAATATTAAATTGATGAAGATAAAATTAATTAAATCTTATTATAATATATGTTTTTTATATTATTCTTTTTTATACAGATTTATAAAATAATATTACTTGTTTAACCTACCGTTGTAATCTATTTGGGGATAACCCATTTTACTCGTTAGGTCCACTAAATGAATCTTTATAGATAGTATAAATTTATTCCTTCAAATCTTATTTTATCTCTCAAAATTTTAGTGAGAAAACTCATTTAATTTGGTAATTTTTTTGTATGTATATTTATCATGAGCATGATATACTTTGCCATGACTTTATTAATAGACTTAATTATGATATAAGGAATACTTTGTCATAGATAATTTTTTTTTTTATATTTAAATCTTAGTACATATGATATTTTGCTATGGATAAAGTATATTTGTAACTCGATTCATACATTTTTTTAAACAAATTTTTACTTTAGTAGAAAAACATAAATCGTCACGATCTTCTAATATTTGTGACTTAATTCATATAAGCAATGATTTGTTGTAATGTCATTTTTAAAAGGTGGAACGTTTTCATTCTTAAATGACCTTTTCACCATTGGATTTGTATTTTTTTTATTTGACATTTTTACTTTGATATTTGATAAAAAATTATCCTACGGTTAAATTACTGAATCCTTTAAGCACGCCACATAATTACTCTAATGTAAATATACTAGGGGTCTATATTGCTAAATTACTTTTGCAAATGTGTCAAGTTGATCAAATGGAGGTGAAAGAATTTTTTTCATAATATATTTTTATTTGACAAATTCTCATTCTCATCCTAGTAAATCATTGATTAACTTGATTTTGCTAACTATCCCAAAAGTTTTCCTCCAAACTTTATCTAAGAAAATTTAATTCAAAATATACCTTGTATTTTCTTAAAAAATGTTGTCCTATTCTTACAACACACCCACGTATTAAATAAAACAATATAAGGATTTGATGATATTAATATTAATTTAAATGACTTACACAAAATATAGAACATTAATTTTATTAAAATTTAAATGTTAAGATTAATTTCTTTTAAACAATTTTTGCACTGCTTGTAACTTGCTCTCTTTCTCAATTAATCCATTAAATATAGAATTCCAATGACTAGATTCCCGAAATGATATGCAATTGGCGGTTCCCAATACTTTTCTTTTATCCTCTCTTACTGTATGTGCCTTGCAGTATGCCACTTTTCTCAGTAAATCTTGGGCGCAATTATCAGATATGATTTAATGACAACTATGTTCTCCCCTATGAGTTAACCCATCATTTCATATCTGAAATTTTTACTCATTATGTATTTTATTTTCCAAATTTTAGCTCTCTCCATACGAGTCCTACAAATTTAATTCTGTTAAGAGTTTTTTGTCCTTCTGTCCATAACTGTTATTACATTGCCAACTTGGCATAAAAGTGTTGAGGTATATTATTTTTTTTCCAACTTGCAAAATGATGCGGCTTTAATTAAAATTAAAAAAAATTAAAACTTATCTTCTTCAATTCTGTGTTACGCAGGCTCCTCTCAAACCCAAATCCAGCTGAGCATAGGATGTCAATCCAACCAAATCCAGCTGAGCATAGGATGTCAATCCAAATGGGCACTTAAGTGCTTTCTAATGGCTGCGTTACGTTTAATGGGTTGGGACTTTTTTGTCAATGGCAAAACAATAATTTATAGACAAAGCATTTAGAACTGGCAGTAGTTCATATAATCTAGAATGGAAGACCAATAAGTGTACTGCAATTTCAAAGAGTTGTTTATCAACAGATGCATTTCTAACACAGTTTTAATTTTTATTTTTCTGTTTATGGATTATTATCAGTATTGGAAAGATGATGCTAGATAATCTTCTCTATATTGGCAAGAGTATAACTTAAATTTCCAAAGTTGGGACAAATACGAATATCTTATTTTGATTTGTGCACATATGTATATTTGCTGTTGCTATGAGAAAACGGTATTTTCCTTCACTTGATCATTTATGCCAAGATAGCGATATGGGCTTTCATAACTAGCATCTCATATTTGAATAATTTTATTAGTAAAGAGGCAGAGATAGAAAGGATTTGAGTAAATTTATTAGTAAAGAGGCAGAGATAGAGACGTGGACATTAGTATAAGATAGAAATAGAGATCGAGATTGAATGAGATGGAGGAGATTTCATCTGAATTCCCCGGGGGGGGGGGGGGAGTGAATATCTCGGATGATACTCGGAGAATTGGCACAGTTAAGTATGTCGGGCCTGTAGATGGCTATTGCAGCACATGGGTTGGAGTTGATTGGGACAATGGACAAGGCAAAAATAACGGCTCCATCAATGGTGTTCGGTACTTTGATGCAAAGTCTGAAAGATCAGGATCATTTGTTCGCCCCCAAAATCTCTGCCAAGGAATTTCATTGCTCGAAGCTCTTCAAATCAGATATAGGGGTGACTATACCAAAGGTGAAGGGGATGAAATGTATGTTCCTTCAGCCAGCAACAAACAGGTATCTATTCAATTTGTGGGTAAAAAAAAAAATTCAAGACAAGTTAAGTCGATTAGAGGAGTTAACTACTGCATCCCTGGCATATATGGGGGTTAGTTCGCCTGGATGTCCGAGTCAAATTAATACCACAGTGCCAAATATAAAGGAACTTGGCCTCACTGGAAATCCGATTTCAGAGTGGAAGGACGTTGGCAAAATCTGCGAACAACTACCTGCTCTTAGGACTTTCAACTTATCTAATAACTTAATGTCACTGTTCACCTCCGCGTTTCCATAATTGAAAAGCATCCGCATCCTAGTTTTAAATAATACTGGTGTAGACTGGGAGCAAATTGAATGGTTAAAACATTCTTTTCCAAAAGTTGAAGAGATACACCTTGTGGGGGATAATATAAGCACAATATTGTTTGGAGCAGCTTTATTTGAACATGAACTGTTTAAACCACATCTATTACCCTCATAACAGTGGGCAGCATGAATTGCTCAACATATGTAAATCAGAAGTACCATACTATGAACACTTTCAAAAGTTGCACTGCCTTCTAGTAGGTGGTAACAACATTGGCAATCTGGCTTCTATTGACTCGTTAAATTTGTTTCCTAATTTGGTGGTAAGCTGTATTTATTGAAGGTATAATATACTTCCAAATATTTTTTTATTCTTCATTTCACATTCTGTGCCCTGTGCCGATAGGGAGGTGGAGGCCATCAGCTGTGAAATCTAATAACTTGTTTTAGCATTGGCATATTAGGGATCTAATCTAAATGAGATGGTATGAGAGATAGGACACAAGAAAATTGTAAGGCTTGTGATGAATCCTCAGCCGTATGCATGATATAGAAGGAAGATATTTGTCTAATTGCAATACTTAAAAGTCAGTAATACACATGAAGATGTTCAATCCCTAATAAGCTGTACAGGAAAGAATCAGCTAATTCAACAAAAACTATTATCAAGCTGCTGGTATTCCTATTTCTCCTCTAGTTTGATTGAAAGTCTTAGTTTACCTTCTTATTTTACGCCAATTTGAGTGCTTCCTTCCGTTCACACCTTCTGCTTTCTTCTCTGATGGACGAGACACTTAGGTGAAGCAGCATGTAGAAACCAACATAATTACTAAGTCACATTACCAATGATAAGTGGAAAATAATTACTAAATCACATTATTCATCTCTCAAGTTGACAATGATAAGTGAAAAATAATTATACTAAATCACATTACAAAAAAAAAAAAATACTAAACCAGTGTGCAGAAACCAACACTAATAGCATGTAGACAATGATAAGTGATCACTACACACTGTGCAGGTTTTTGCAGTTTATTATGTTAAAAAAATGCAATTCCATTGTGCAGAAAAAATTTAATATCATTATGCAGAAAAATGCAACACGATGGTGCAGAAAAATGTAGTTTCATCATGCAAAAGAAAATGCAATTTTTTATGCAAAAATACAGTATCATTATCCAGAAAAACAACAGTATCAATATGCAAAAGAATGCATTCCACTATGCAGAGAAATAGTGCAGAAGAATGCATTGCATTTTGCAGAAAAAAGCAATAACAGTAACAGTATGTGGCAATAATAGTAACGATATGCAGAAAAATGCAACAACAGGACACAAGTGCAGCAGCAATAGTACTAATACATAGAAACCAACTAGTCATATCAAAAATCAATTGGTTCAACATCATTCAACAAGTAACCATTACAACCTTGTTCATTGACGTCCAATATATGAACCAACTACCAATGTCATTTGACTTCAACAAAACTATAAATCAATTATACTAGTGAAGATTGGGATGGGGGGTGGTGGGTCCATTGCCACTTGTGAAGATTGAGTTTCATCAACACTTTTCTTATTTGAAGTAGGGCATCTCCTTGCATTATGCCCTTTTTGTTGATACACATTGCACTTTGTTTTTCCATATTTCGTTAGTAATTTGTAAGGATTCCCTGGTTCACATAATTTTTTAAGCCTTTTTGTTATGACCACTTGGCTTATCATATTGTGGAGGATGGATTGGTTCAACATCAACTTTGGCCCAATATTCTTGTCTTGGTACTAGGTTGATGATAGGTGTGCATGTCATGCTAAATGCTGCCATACTATAGCTTTGATGGACATAATCTTCAAGCTTTATGTTGTTGTGTGACATCACAACAATTGCATGTTTATATGGAATGCCACTTATTTGCCATAGCCTACATGAACACGTTTCATCACGTAAGTCCACAAACACTCTATTTGAGAAACTTATTTGATTGGTCACTTCAAATTTGTTGCCATTTGGATCACCTACCCAATGTATTGTCCACCACATATTGTCTTTTTTTTTTTGCAATGTCTAACTTATTCTAGGCCCTTGGAGTGATTAACCTTTGGTGTCTATTCATTGTGTACCTATTGTCATTCATTTTTCTCTTAATAAAGCATCTAATCTCCTCAACCATTATGAGCATAAGATGACCTCTATACGACACTATTCTTGCATTGAATTACTCGCATGCATTGTTAACCAAGGTGTTATTCTTCAGATAAGTGCTAATTGTTGCTTTTGACCAACTAGAGGATGGACGTTTGTCTAAATAAGCCCTTACCTTGTCATTCGATTTTCTTATGCTAATCATGTATCTCTCAAATTCATTCATTGTTGTACACTTGACAGCTCTCCAATAATTATCTCTATATTCCCTCACTTTCCATTACCTTTTGAAATTTTCCCAAATGTGCTTGACATAGAATTTGTGTTTAGCTTTTGGATGCAACTCTCCCATGGTAGGCAATAGTCCCTAAAAAACAAGAATATTAAAAACTTGCATATAATCAATATTATAAAATTAATAAAAGGAAAAATATTATACTTTCAATTGATTGGATATAAAATTCCATCCATGTTCATTCGATGTCCAATGTCCTGTAACAACATGGTTAGAAACCATTTCCAAGATTCTTCTATTTCAGATTTAACAATTGCATAAGCAATTGGATAAAATCTACTATTTCCATCTTGAGCCATAGTTGCCAATAACCCTTTTTTATAATACCTTTTAAGAAAACACCCATCTAATCCAATTAATGGCCTACAACAATTTATAAAACCTTTCTTACAAGCTTCCAAACTTACATATAACTTATCAAAGATTGCGGTCAATTCAAGGGGCATCTTTTGAACAACAATTTCAATAGTTGATTTTAAGTTGGTCCTTAATAATTCTACTCCATAGTCAATAAGTCTTACATATTGTTCTTTTTCAAAACCTTCTACCACTTATCTAGCCTCTTTCAATGTAGGAAAAATTAGATGATTGGGCATAACGACACCATATGTGAACTTAATGTGATTATGTGCATCTTTCCTTTTATGTTTGGTTGTTCTCTAAGTTTTAATATTAACTTTTTCACACGTCATTCCCTATTGGCAAGCTTATTCTTAACTTGTCTATGGCATGTATGCTCATCATGCAATGTCTTAATTAAGTAACTTTTTGTTTGGTTACTAAATGAACACAAATATACCCACTCTCACCCTTTAACTGAACATATCGCTCTACATCTTACTAAGTCATTCTTCAAGAAAGTAACATGTCTACCCAAATATATATCATAATCTCTCATTACATATTTAAATGTATCTAAATCTGCAAATTCTATACCTGGTTGCAATGAAATATTCCTAAATTGTGCATTTTTATTAAATTGTGAATAGTTATTACCATCATCATCTTCAACATTTGAACCATCTAAACTAATGAGCTCATTAGGTAAATATTTATTTTCATTCAAGAAAGTGTCAATTTTCCTCATTTCTTACATTTGACGCTACCATATTTGCATCCTCCATGCTTTCATTATTAACAATGTGTGCCATAATCTATTAAAAGTTAAAAATTTACAAATATTAAATAATATAAAAAGAGTACTCTAAGAACAAAACCACTTTATTAATATATTTATCATTAGTTATTTTCCTTCCTTTTTAAATTCCTATACAATGTAAATGTTGGAGTTGATAAACATTGAGAATTTGCCATGTAATTCAAATGGGTATCAAGATTTAAGAATTAAAAGATTATAGCTACTAACAGTCATTATCATAGAAGACAAACATCCAAACAATTAGATAAGGTCATTTAAGTTTATCTATACAGATAAATTAATAAAAATTAAAAGTCATAAATTAATTAAGAGCCATATAACTCAAAATACATCTAATGCAAGTATGCTAGATGTGCTTAACCTTCAACAACACTAAAAAAAAAAAAAACTAAATTAGATTGATTGTAGTGATTTGTAGATACAATTGAATGACAAACAAATAAATCAGTGCTTTCTTGTATACATGGTTTTGATTATTATAGAAAAAGTAGTCAAATCTTTTTATAGTTTTCATAAGTTTTCCTATAACTTTTTTCACAAAAAATTGAAAAAAATTTGTGCTACAAACTTTGTTGATGTGTGTTGCAAGATCCTTCAAACTTGTCACATAACTTGTTTTTAAAATAAAAAGGTTGTCAAAACTCATAAAAAGGTAAACTTGTAACTTTTGAATGACATTGAAAGGTTTTTTATACTTGTTTATGCCATGGCACTAAGGATTGACACAAAGATGTGATTAGGGAGACAAAATAAAGTTATATAATTACATGTAATTAAGTGTTTCATTGCAGTTGTATGCTTCCTCATAAAAGGGATGCCAAGTCATTGTTAGTAAAGATTACAAACTATATTACTAGAATGGAATTTTGAAACATAACATTCAAGTGAATCTCTATTTTTTTGTTAGCATTTGGACTATAAACTGCTAAACAATTTAGCCAGTGAATTTGTTATTGATGATGGAATGGCATGCTTCATAGCATATGAAAAAACTTAAGTAACTACTTATTTTTTCACAAGATGAAAAAAATTTGCAGAATAACATCCTATTAAAATCATACTGACATTTAGCAAGAAAGATAAAACTGAAGTTCCAAATGCAGCAAGAAAAATAATATGCATACCTAGTTATATATACTCTTATTGTCAATAGCTCTTCCAAACAAGACCTTTCAACCACAAAGTAAAAGATTGAAAAAATGGAATTTGAGAAAATTAGAAGCAAAGATATTTTGTCTCTGTTTTTGTAGAAAATGCAAAAAGACGTGATCACAGATGTCTTCTTTAAGGTGAATGACATTGTTTATTATTATTATTATTTGTTAAACCTAACTGGCCATCTTAACAAAATTAGTGACACATAGATGCATTTCGTTAAAGCCCCTAGATATAAGAATGAAAAGCTTTGAGTGGGTGTTTTTTAGAGAACTCATAATGAGAGGTCTAATATTTTAAGGACTAAATACATAGCAAGAATAAAATTCAAGGATGAAATCATGGGTATTCTTCTATCTTGCTGCTTAAGTTATTCAGTTTAACTTTTCAATATGTGGAAATTAACGGCCAAGTATGATGTGATAGACTTAATAATCATAAATTAAGGTGTTTCTTTCCCATAGAATACAATAGACATGTTATGTAATGGTCCCAGATTTTCTCTTGATGTGTTAAGATAGGAAAATATATGCAAGCAATAAGTGCCTAATATACAAACTCGATGTTTTCACTCAAGTGCAAGCACTCCTAATGGTTAATTATTTACTTTTAGTTTTATTAATAATTTTCTATGGCCAATGCCATGAATAAGTTATTTAACTGATGATATCATTGATCATTGAAAACAAACTTTATAACTTGCAGAAGATTTTAATGTACTATTTTTGTTGTTGAACCCTACTGCATATTGATCTATTTCTCTTTGACTCACTCTTCTTTATTAACTTAAATTTCACTGATTTGTTGGTTATCTCAATTGAGAATGCTACTGCTTTGCTGATTTATTTTGTAACCAAAGATTTTAATCTTTATTCCATTTTTTTATGCATAATGTTTTTCTCCCTATATGGACTCTTATACATCTAATATAACATTATTTTCTTTCAAAAGCAAAGATTATCTGTAACACCTATAATGACAATGGAAGCACTTGCTAGTCCGAGTATTAAGAGGATCTTATGCTTGGACTTTTTAGTTGATGCCTATGATGATGTAAGAGTTTTATTTTGGTTACTTTATCAAATGCTTGGATTATAGCTTTTCTAAAATTCAATTTCCTTTAGCAAAAGTATTATAAATATATTGCTTCTGTTTTCTTTAGTTTAATTTTGTTAAGTAGTTGTGGGAACCTAGTGACTTCCATTTGAAACAGCTAGCAGCTGTTATAGGCTACCATGTGTATATTAGAGGAAAGGGATCAATGAAGGATCTTGATAAGGTAATAAACACACACATATAATTTGTCTGGTCTAATGCTCATTACAACATTACCATAAATATGGTTCTCTTTTGATAGATTTTTTTTATCCAATATATTTATGATTGGGATTGATCTTTTTTGTGTGCCTCTCATTTTTATCCTTTCACTTTCAAGGAAAAGAAATTATTTGGAAGACTGGGCTATGAACATCTTAATGAACCACTGCATATTTTAGTTGTAGCTGATCCTCTTGCTGATATTGCATAAGAATGCAAAAGGCGGGTGAACTCAAAAAAATTCCTCAAAGCTCTTGTAAGTGCCTTTATCCCATATATGTTTGTGAGCTAGCTATTGGCATGCTTTAGCTAGTTTATGGTCAGCATTCACTATATACATTTAAACACAAAAATATAGATAGGGTTTTATAGTCTTAACTAAAAATAAAGATGTAACTTGTTTTAAGTCTTTGTAAATTAGCTAATTTGAATTGTTACATTTTGTGAATGTGTGTCATTATTTGCTTCTTAGAGGTGAGGAACACCAGCCATTGGGATGAATCAATAACATTGACTTAAAGGATGATTGAGTTATATTTGTTTCCATTTTATGAAATATCTATTGCAAAACACTTGAAGCAAGTTTTAAATAGGGATTCTTTTTTAGTATAGCCTCTCTAATATTTAAGTTCGAGGTAGTAAACATAATGCAACTTAAAATCTTATTTTTCTATGTAGTTGAGTTTGTAGTTTAAAACTTCAAATATCTTTCTTTGCAACATTGGCCATCTTGTTTATTAAAGGGGAAAATACAATTTACCCCTTTAAACTTTCACCTAGCAATAAAATTTATACATAAAATTTAAAATGTAACACATTAGCCTCTGAAGTTTCAAAAAAATTGAAACCATTATTTCCTCAATTAAAGAAAATGGAATTTAGCATAGAAGCATCATGTGTGTCATCACCTTTCCATTTAACAAAAGAAATTTGTAAGACATTTAGGGCACTTATCGAGTAAGTTGCATTCACTTAAAGCTTCACTTTAGGTTTTGTAGTAGGAAATGCTCTAAGAGATTTAAAGATGTAACGCAATCAATAATGAGAGTGGGATGCGGACAGAAAGGCATCCCCCTCTCTTATAGTAGCAAACTGGTCAATTTGGAATTTAAGAAAATGTAGGCCTAACGAGAAGTCGTCAACAAACATAAAGACATGAACGACCAATAGTAAGAGCGAGTAAACTAGTCAAGAACTCAAATCCATAATGGACTTAAGGCATTAATAATCAAAGCCTTAAGTGTGACCCACTTCAATGGATCATATTGGGCAATGCTCTAATATATGGTTCTCATTTTCGAACATAAAATACCTTCTAAAGAGCTCACTTCAGTAAGATTTCAAGCTAAAGGATGGAAAGAAGAGATGCAATTGAGTTTGATAGGGTTCATATCATAGATTTTGACATAGGGTTTGACGAACAGTGGGTTTCATTTATGCAAGAAGTAGTATTGAAAAATGGTAGTGTGCCCTCTTTGAAAATCATTACATTTGTGTCTCCCTCGAACCATGATGAAATCGAACTCACATTCACTCATGATAATTTGAAGTAATATGCTAGTGAGATTAATAGTCCTTCGAGCTAGAGATTCTAAGTGTTGAGACGCTGAATTCGACTTCTTGGCTTCAACCTCTTTGGAATTGCAAGGTTATTACTGTTAATTTGCCCATTGGTGCATTCTCCAATTGCTCATCATATCTCCTCTTGCTACTGTGTTTTATAAAGCAACTAATACTTAAGATTGTGGTCACTTTAGATGGATATTATGGTCAAATAGATGTGTATTTTAGAGAGCACCTATGTCATGCCCCTCATTCTTACTCATGGCTCCTCGAGTCACTAGATGCAGGTTTCCGTTTGTCTTAACATTAGGACTAACAATTTTAATTTTTTTGAAACTTTAAGGGGGTAATGTGTTACATTTTAAAGTATTTATATGAATTTTGTCACTGGATGAAAGTTTAAGGAGGTAAATTGTATTTTCCCCTTTATTAAAATTCAAAAATGTGGAAATTTTCACAAGTTAAATGATTTCAGTTATAAATAGTTATCTACATTTTTTCTCTTGTAGTGTTATTAGTGATTGAACTATATCAAGAGGCGGTAGCTGTGTGGATTAGCAATTCTAAATTCAAATTTCAGAGAAGAGTCCAGGGCCAAGTAGTAGTTATCTCCCTTCAATTTTAGTGGAATGAAATGTGCAAAAACTGGCCTCTGAAACGTTCTTATAAGTCATTGTTATAGATGTTCCTTATTGTTCTTCGATACATGCCTTAGTCAATTCAGTTGTTATAAAAGAATAAGCAAACAATTCTTATTGGCCAGCATCTTTCACGCTCCAATTTCCCCTACTTAAACGCATATAAAAACTACTTAACTTCCTTACTCACTTGCAGTAAACATAAAAAAACATACAAGAATAAGACTACCCTTTTGTCCATTTTTTTATTTTTTTTAATAATAGTAGTAATAGTTAAACTACTAAATGCATACATATAAAAATCAAAGGTCAAATTTTAAATGCAGTGGAAGAGATAGAATTTTCAAAAAATATTGAATGTCACTTGAATCAAAGAATTCAAATTACCTTTTTATCCTTTTAATTATATTATTGTATTAAGTCATTATTATATTCTTTTTTTTCTATTTATCCCCTTTATTAAACTGATAACTTTCCTCCTCTAACAACTATTGTAGTTATTAAAAAAATCACTGGCATTAACATAATTTATTGGGCTAGGTATTAATGCTTCTATAATCCCTAATCAGTAGTGCAATTTCTACCTGCATCCTCCTTTCATTCCTTTATTTTGTTATACCTAAGCCTTTAGTATAGCCCTAACTATTTACAAGTTAATTATATCATACATCATAACTTAAAGAATAACCAATGCAAAAGATACTTACATACCTTTAGCACCCTATCAAATTGTATATATGTTGGGGACATGCATATCTGTTCATGCTTTATCATTAACTACCAAAATTATACCCACTTACCACCTACTTCAATATGTCAAAATTGGTAAGTTTAGGAAAATTAGGGAAACAAACAAAATCAAATTAAGCTAGTAAAACTAAAAGAAATGAAAATAATATATATATATAAGAGGGGAACCAAAATAGATTCGAAATTATATCATAACCTAGGATTTTGCTTTTTCCATTTCCTCGTAACTTAGTACTTACTAATCCTTAGCCAATATTTACTTTCTTATACTAAATTTGAATGGATGCATATATATATAGAATCACTTAGGTTCCATTTGGTGTAGGGAAAAATGAAATTTCTAGAACATAATTTTTTAAGAAAATATATTTGTAGAAAATAAATTAATTTTTTGTTGTTTTGTGTATAAAGAAAAAATATTTTTTAGTATTTGGTGCGTAAGGAAAAATTAATTTCTTCTAATAAATTTTTTAAATATATACAATTTTATGAAAATAATTTATTAATAAACATATACTTAAAAGAAAACATATTTTTATATTTACTTACATCAAATATGAAGGTAAATATTTATATTTTCATCAATAGAAAATGTCACATCTTGAAAAATAACTTTAAAAATATTTTTTAAAAAAAAGTTACAACTTTTTATAAATTTCAAAAAAATAAAATTTTCCTATGTTATCAAAATAACATCACAATCATAATATAATATTTTAACAAAAAAATAATTGATAGCAATGATTGGCTAAAGAAGCACATGAAACCTTGCAAAATTCTCTTCAAATTGCATTAAACATGCTATCCTCACATTAGAATGCAAAAAGGGCACAACACTACATCATTTGTTTTTTGTACATGATTCCAGAATATGTCATAGTTTTTCAAGTTGCATCAAGTAATTAACTAATAGTTAATACATCTTTACTTATAAAGCACCAAGATAACAATATAATATAGTTCTCTTGACTTAATAGACTTTTCTAAACTCATCTAGTTGTTTTCTCTTTGTTGAAAAAAGTTCACAAGCTAAACTTTTTTCAAGTTATCATCTTTTGCTATAAATGCCTTGGTTTGATCGACATTTTCCATTAAGTAATCAAAAGTATTGCCTAGTAAAAATTGTACAAAACCTTCAGCTTCCATTTTCATCACTTCTTCATAAAGTTTATTCACATTCAATTGATTTTAGCTAAGATTGTTAATAGCCTTTGTCAATTCTCCCAATTGCTTGGATACTTTTTCAACATAATCATGAAGGGAAGTTAAACACCGATATCTCTTTTGTTGAGGCTTTGATGTTGGGTATGAGGATATGGCTTTTCATGCTATCCTTTCCTCAAAACTTTCATCTTTTATGTTAATAGAATTGACATCATTTTCTACAGCATCAATGTTAGTTAAAGACTTGGTAAAACTTTTGAGTTACCATATCCCTTGCAACCATTATTAAATTCTTGTTATACATCTTAATTTTTTTATTCAAGTATTTCTCATGAGTAGGATGTGCATATATAAACGGTAGTCATCAATATAATTAAACTAACTAAAACATATATATGGAGTTAACTTTTGATACCATTTTCAATATTAACAATTCATCATTCCCAGTATATTAAATCATGCCATTAATTTAAGAATTAAGAAGAGCAAAGGTGACATACATCAATAGCAAAAACTAGAATCAGAGTGATGGATTAAACTTCAAAGGCTTATAATAAAATATATTAGCAAGTCTAAGCTTGACATATATATAAAGATGATTCTAAAGTACATGGATTATACATAGAACTATGATTTCCAAATAGATGGACAAAGCCAAAAAGTGTAAAGTAAAATTACAAAAACACGAAAGGAACATATTAAAATTTTTGTTCTAAAAATGTTCTAAAAAGTAGAAGTTTTGAAAAGAGAGATGAGAAACCATGCTAAAATTTCATCATCATATTCATTTTCTCTAACCTTTATCATCTTTAAAGTAACATCCTAACCAAATCCGCTTTTTCCTTTTAATATAGTGGTGGTGTTCCATGACTTTTTCACAGTTTTCAAGCAATTATCAACATGTTCAGTTGTGTATTCAACATTGAACTTCATGTTAATTGCCTTAGTTACTCTTTCATATGAAGAAACTTTGAAAGTGTTTGATGGCTTATTTCCTAGTTTATCCTTCTCAACTAGAATTTGAAGCATTAAATGTTCTATACTTGAATTCCACATGAAGTTATTTCCCTTTTTCTTTCTTTCCTTTTATTTTTCTACTAATAAATCAACAGAAAGATGCATATGACAAGAAGTGAAATCAAAATACATTCAAAAAGCAAAATACTACTAATCTTGTATTATAAATTCTAAAGTAAACACCCAATAAAAGTACTTTGAAATATCTAATAAAAGCAAATATTACAAATATCTAACAAAGATCAAAACATTACATATAAGTTTAAGTTTTCTTACATTTAAAATCATTCCATATCTTACATACAATTTCATCTCATTTTTGTGATCATTCATGGCTTTGGTCTCTTCCTTCTTTTTATGTTAATTGAGGCATTGGGTTATCATTTTCAGGGATATCAAAAAGGTTTTCACGAAGAATGGCTTCCATGATTAAGTCATTTGGATTAACTTCCATAATGAAATTATGGATAATACAGCATGCTAAAACAACATCAACTTGTGTTTGAAAAGACCAAAATGGCTTAGCATCAAGCATATGGAAATGCTTCTTTAAAACACCAAATCCTCTCTCAATTGTGGTGCATAAAGAAGAGTGGTGGAGGTTAAATAGTTCTTTTTCATTTTCAGGGATACAACCTCTAAATTCATTCAAGTGGTATCCTACTCCATGATACAGGGAGAGAATTCCTTGTTGAATTCCATAGCTAGTATCGGTAAGATAGTATTTTCCTATATGATAATGATTACAAAAAATTATCATTTATTCTAAGAAAATATTGAATTAAAAAAATTTATAATGTAATATCTTGAAG
Source organism: Sindora glabra (assembly GCA_020226215.1). Lineage (NCBI taxonomy): Eukaryota > Viridiplantae > Streptophyta > Magnoliopsida > Fabales > Fabaceae > Sindora > Sindora glabra. The sequence goes on along the minus strand of CM035230.1, from coordinate 23,610,830 downwards.
GAATTTTAAGATTATTAGGCCTTGAAAGTACATTACTTAAAACTTGAGAATTGTGTGCACTTCTTTCACAACCAACTAAAACATAATTGAACTTTAAATTAAATTTAATAGCCGTGAGTACATCTTATGTTGTTTTTTTCTTTACGACCACAAAACCTCCCTTGGAGTTCATTTGGTACTGAAGAACATATATATGTACTACTTATTGCCCCGATACAATCCTTATAATTATCATTACATTTGAATAATTTAAGTCTTATTGAATATATATATATATATATATATATATATATATATATATATATATATATATATATATATATATATATATATATATATATAAGAAATTATAAAAACCAAGCTTAGTTACTTACTTGGAAATAAGGATAAAACCTTCTATTATCCTTTATTTCTAGAAGAGGTTGAATTCTGAGGTAACTTTATAAAATCTTTATATAATTTTAAAATCACTTTCAAGATAATTTTAAAGCACCTATGCACAGTTTCAATAGATCTATAGAACCTACCTTGAATCACTCTTAATCTCACATTATGTCTTATGACATGTAAGAATATAAACAACTACTCTTTAATAGACATGTTCAAAGTCAGACTTAACAAATTTTTTGTAGTAAGAATCTCACATAAGTTAGAGAAAGTAGTGATACTCACTTGAATTTGACTAATGTAATCCTCTTCAATCCTACATAGGATATTATTTATATAACTTTCCCTTTCAGAATCTCTATTAATTTGAGGTTTTCTAGGTATGTAATCCACAACTTTAATAATTTTCATAATCATTATGCTTGTTGTTGCTATCATAGCACCTACTACAACAATGATTACAAAATGGGTGTATTAGTCACATTCATTATCCATCTACAAGAAAATTAAAATGGAAGGTAATTTTTGCATTATAAATTTAGATCAAATATCTTTGGACAAAAGTACATGCAATGCCTTAGAAAAAGGATACAAAGTCACCCTAGTTTTAAAATTTTAAGTAACCCTCCCTTATTGATATTAAACAACCTATTATTATCCTTTCTCTTTCTTGTCTCTCTTGTGTTGTCATTTGATGCCATCACTTTTTTGTTCCTATCTATGCACTAACACACCAATCCTCAACTCATTATAAAAATACAAAGTCTTGGCCCATTTTTTGTGAAGATGGCCCAATATCTTTATATCAAATAGGCTGCCACCATAAACCTTCTCCCCGAGACCATATACCAAAAGTCAAAAGTCTAGTTAACTGGAGATGTGATAAAATTGAAAGTGGTATTAAAATGTGATTTGAATGTCGGCCTAAACATAAATACAAGTAAAAAAAAACTAAAAAAGAAAACACCTAACTAAATTTTACCCTCATCAATTTTAAAAATTAGGAATTAATTAATACTCATTGTTATTTAATTAATAATTTTATTAAATTAAATATTTTTTAATATTTTTAATTAAAAATAACATTAATATTGTAATTAGTTTAAGATGTTATTTTTTACATAATTTTTATATTATATAATTAAGAGAAATTAAATTGTTTATATAGAATTTAATTAAATGATTGAAAATGAGTTGAGGATTATATGCAAAGATATGAATTGGTAAATCAAGGCACAACAACATTGTGATTCTTAACAAAAATTTCATTTCACCCTTTGGATCATAAAGCACAAAGCTTTAAAATGAATTTTGTCCAAGCCCTAGGCAATTCTAAGTTTGCATCTTGGCCCAAAGTTCAAAGCTCAAAATATAAAGCAACTCTTCACTCTAATCAGTCTAAAAGTAGATTCTAAGAAAGTGTTTAAAGTACTGAATAGAGTCAAAGCCAACAACATTACTTGTTTGTTAGTTTTTCCACTTTTAATAAACTTCTTGTTGACTAAGTCTACCACTTCAACAAGAAATTTGAACCTCATAAGATCAAATGAAGTGAACCAAATTTCAAAGATAAATAAATCAACAACAGTAAGCAAAGCATAAAATAGGACTAAATTCATGGACTTATCACAGAGCATCTCTTATGTTGCATCCTTTGAAGGAAGAACAGATCTCTAATCATAAAATGGGACTACATTTTGGAGGCTATCATAGTATACCAATGCCAATAATTCATATATCAAGACAAAGAGACCTAAATCTATGAAAACTATCAAATTCAATGGTTATATGCAAACATTGTAAACATACATGCATTGTAAATTAAGGCGAAGGAATCTAGAAAAAAATTCAATCAACCATCAATCATTGATAATACTACTTTTCAAAGATACTAATTCCAACATTCTTAAATTTTTGCATTTGTCCATATTTGCCATTAGAGGAGCATCAATATTGTATTCAAAAGCAATAAAGAAGGCTTGGTACATCAATAGTAACCTCTTGAGTTCCTCTAATAACAACTCCCTTGAGCTTACAAAGTCAACATAGGGTTACAGACTTCAACCCAAACTTAATAAAGCCTCTTATATATGTAGATGCAGAACAACTCCTGAGTTTCTCTTCTAATTTTGACTTAAGCACTAATTATGGTTAACTAAACTAGGTACCACGTAATTAAACCATGAATTGTTAGACATTGACAAAGTGCAATAATTGACACTCATGGCTGAGTTTTCTGTGTGGTCTATAAGTTGACATAAAAATCCTAGATGATCTATAAGTTGACACTTATGCTTAACTTATATGATAACTCATAATACTCATCATTTCAATTGTAAACCATATAGTATAAGCCTAAAATAGTTTGTATGAAAATGAAATCTCAAGATTAAGTATTTGATTTTGTATAGTCATATCTACCTATCTTGCATTTGGAATAAACTATTTAAGCTAACTCCTAATATTTTAAGTATCACTTGATGAAGCCCCAACCCCTTAAACATGACTTAAACTAAATCGCATTGCTAATAGGGCAGTCCAAAAAATAGATAAAATTCATTCTCTCCATGATTATAACAAAACATACCTTCTAATTGAACTAAAATTTGCCTCTAATTTAATAAATCTTTAGTTAGAGTGGAGGGTGTCTTAGTTCAAAATAATATAGAGAAACATGGACCTTTTGTTTTATCTATCACCTTGATCTTGCATCAATTCTTTAGTACTATTTGTGATATATCCCAAGAAATATCTGTTGATGTGTGTCCTAGGAACTCAATCATATAGATGATTGAAATAATACACAATGTATTATGTTTTATTTTAAGCAATGCAATTATTATATTACTTTTCATTATTTTGTACAATTTATAATTTAATATAATAGTTATCCCTGAAATAGTTTTACTATTTCTAAAATGCTCCTAGTCAAGTATTATTACGAAAGGGATAGTAATAGTACATTGAGACTGACATGTATAGTGATTGATGATTATAAATTATGGATATGTGATATCAAGTCAATACATGAGTACATTGTTAGTGAACAGATGTACTGGATTGACCCACTATGAGAAAACTACATGGATAAGACATGTGTCATTAGTAGTTCTCATATGGTCACAATTGCATATAGTCCTTTGATTTGAAATCACTATGGTTCCCTACATGAGGGGTCACTCACTTTGATGTCGTCCTATGTCACCTTTAGTCGGGATGATGACTAGGACGTTAATTAAGTGTGTCACGAATCATGCAGAGGGAAGTGAGTGATGTAAATGGGATTTTATTACTCTTATATAAAAGAGATATATCCTTGGGCCCCTTGATTGAGTGAGACTTAGAAATGCATGGCCATGCTCAAATGGATCAATATGTGATATTGATAATTTATTTTGAAGTCTACTCAGTATCAAGAAATATAAATTAAACTTTGATGAGGATGATACACTCTATCCCTCCAGTTCAATTTGGATATTATTACAAAAGGAATTATAATGCAAAATGTTGATTATGTATCAGGTGGATGTCGAATCACAGACATTCTTACTACTTGAGTAGTAGTGATGTATTACTAGATACCGCTCACTATCTATGGTTCAATAATGAGTCATTATCAACGTAGTAAGAACCTATAGGATCACATAAAAGGAGTAGGAATAAGATAATAATTAATTAGACTTTAATTAAATTAATATCTAATTAATTGAACTTATTTTCATGTGTATATATATATTATTAAATAATAATATATTTTTCACATAATAAATATAGTTATTATTATGTGATATTATTTGATATTAAAGTAATATCAAATAATTACGTTATCAGATATTAGATAAATATATTATGAGATAATATTATTTTGATATTTGATAACTATATGCCATTATCTAATATTAAGATATTTATATTATGAAATAATATTATTATCTAATATTAGATAATTAATAGATAAGTCCTATCTCTCTTTCACTCTCTCTAGGATAAGGATAAGATGATAGTTGTTAAGTATGATTAGAATTTTTTGAAGCATTATCCTAGTAGGACTAGGATTGTGATATGCTTTAATTCTATAAAAAGTATTTGAGGGCAGCACTTTTATGATACGCACATAAGCTCTCAAAAATCCTAAATCACTAAAAAAATATCCAATCCAAAATTCTAGAGAGAGAAACACATCCTATCAGATTCGTGGAAGGTGAGAGGTCGTTGTTCACTTCGTGTGGATATTGTAGAGACGTTGTACCTTATGATCGGCATTTGATTCATCTACTCTCTCAAGTTTTAATCAATAGAAACACGAGTGCCCAAAAGGTAAAATCCTAATAATTGATTTATGCCTTTTACATGGATCCTAGGTAGAATTCGGATCAAATTTTAAATTTTTGTTATGTATGATAATCCGAATTCCTAACAATATCCATAAATTATTAGTAGCTGGTCATACAAATACCCACAAATGAAATTATAATAGTAAAATTTCAATATGAAATCAAAATAATTTTAATGCAAATAGAAAGGATAATGAATAAGTAGAAGTTTTAGAACATAAAATCATTTCGGGTCTCAAACCACCTTTACACAGAAAGCTTAACATAGAAGAATACAAAAATAAACCAAGGCTTAATCAGAATGTGAATACCAAGAGATGTGAGATGAGAATACGTGATTTAAGATTCCAAACAAGAGCTCAAGATCGATTAACGATTGTAGAATAATCAGGTGATGAGGCAAGAAAGCAAAGAGAGAGGGTTTCAACTTAGCATGAGGTGCATTGAGTGTTTGGAAAATGAATTGCCCTTTTTAAAATGGGAAATTGTTTTCCAAAAAAATAGAATAACTTTCTCATTAACTAAAAATCATTTTCCTATTGACTAACTTTTTTAAATGGCCAAACGATGGAAAAGTTGAAAAATGAATTTTAGAAAACCATTTTCCCTTAAACCAAACAGACTCTTAGAAAACCACTACTTTATCTTAATCAATATACATATGAATCTGTATAAAACTTCTTTAATTAAATACAAACACCATGCATGTTTATCTAATCACAACTCCTTTTATGTTTCTTGATGGATCAGGCTACAATAGAACATAAAGCACTTATATTTTATTTATAGATTTAATAGCCATTTAGTAGTATAGTACTATTGCATAGTAGTTTTAGTAATTCTATAAACCAAAATAGGTTTTTATAACTAAACTAAGGTGAATCAATGCCTTATAACTAAACTAGAATGTCACAATTGAGCTTAATTTGTTTTCTAGCCATTATGCTTTCATTAAAATCAAAATTATATAGAAAGAAATAAGTAGTTGTATCATCTGTGTACTAAAAATTGGGGGCCAAGACCCTAACTGCTTAATATAACTAGCCTATGATCTAATTTCAGCTAATAGAATCTTCTTTTATCTCATTGTATACAGAGAAAATAGAGTTTTGTTTATCTCTTATTTTTTTATTGTTTCCTTTACTATTTGAATAGGTGTTAGCCTTCCTAAAATTTTTTCCCACTCAATTACTATTTCTCAATTTTTATTCTTTTTCCCAATTTTCCAATTTATCCCTCATTTTGTTTCAAAACAATTTAACTTCAAGTTCAATTTGTGACCTATATATGCATTTCTTCTTTTCTCTCTTTTGACTTCTTTCTCTCTTTTCATAATTTTTTCTTTTCCATGCTTTTCACTCGCAATCACCATTAAAGCATTGCCCAAACACTTTGGATTTCTTTCTTTTTCACTTGATCTCTTTGTTCTCTTTTACTTTTTCTATTTTCTTTTTCCTTTTTCCTACTTTTTCTTCTTCCTTTTCTCGATGTCTCTAGCTTTATCCACTTCTTTCTTTCATAGACTTCATCTCTCTTAATGCTATTGGCAATCTTACATCTTATGGTATACTTCATGTGTGTTCTCCAATTTGTCATCATTGCACTATTGAGAGGATTATCTTAGGTAATTTTGATTTCATTGTTAATTTTATTTATTATTTCATTTTTCAAAATTTTCATATTTTTCTTTTACAATGTTTCTAGATTGAATTTTTTAGCTTCATGTTTCTTTGTTTTGAGTGAGACAAACTTCATTTTTCAAAACATCTTGTATAATAAAAAAATTTAAGAGTAATCACAATCGTACTAAAAAGATTTATACTCATGTTTATCTAAACACTTAAGTCAAAAATATCATGATTCAAGTATTATTAGCATCAATCATAAGCATCCATAATTATTTGCATTTATTAATGCCAATCATTTAGTTACATATGGTTACTATATTGTGCATTTGTCACATTACACACATTATAACAAATAAGGAAAGTTATTAATTTTTTACATATATGACTATTGGATCTGGAATTCACACAGCACAATCTCAAATATAGTGAAAACAACCTCATAAGCTTTTGACACCTTTATCCTCTAGTGAATACATTTTTTTAGGTTTCCAACACTTTTATCCTATAATGAAAATAGTTAAGTAACCTTTTAATACTATTCCTTTTAGTGAAGATAATATTCCATGAGCTTCTCACACTAATTTTTTATCTTTTATTGAAGATAATCTTGTGACCATTTCGACATTATAGCCATCTAATGAAAACAGACTCACATAAGCTTCCAATACTAATTCTCAACTAAGCCACTACCAACTTTCATATACCACATTGATTTATTATAATTCATATAGGTTATAAAATCACCATACCCATTTGTATGGTCACACATTTCATCAAAAATATATAAATATCAATTATTACATGCTTTATATACTACAAAATTACTAACACACATCATCAACAACATTACAATATGATTTGTAACCCAATTTGTGAATTACTACATTACTATGTCTTATTACAATCTTGTTAATAATGTATTTAACTTCCATTTATTACCTACTAACCTATTCTAATCTTGAAAAGCTTTAGGATATACTTTAGTTCCCTATATAACGTGATACCTCAGCTTAAACTCAGTATATTGAACTTAATTATGGAAGCTTAGAAAGTAACTCTACTGATTATCAGCATCCAAAGAGCAGTTTAAAGGTTTATAATTGATTATACAGTTAACTATAACTTAGTCTTTTGTGATTTTTTAGTTCAAAGTACTATTTATTCATCATATATTTCCATGCAACTCATTTAATACTTAATCAATCCTTACATTATCATAAATACACCTTAATGGGACTTCATTAAGGCCATTTCCATCATCAAACAATATCCAAATATCACAAATCATAATGAATCATAACATATCCCATATACTTAATAAATACTAGAACTCAAACATAAATTAAATAAAAACCAATCAAAAGTTTGAATTTAAATTAAAATATTCACTTACCTATTTTAGAAGAGAAGTTGGAATTACTTTGATTGTCTTTTAACCCTAATCATCTAAAAGTCCTAAGATTACATGTTAAAGTTCATCTCTCCTTTTTTTTTACACATATTCAAACACGTAAACCACTTTCAAATTTAAAGAAATCAATAAAGAACCTAATTGTTATAAAGTTCTTTCCTTGATTATGTAAAAAATTTAACAAAATTAGCTCTTAAATTACTTGATTGAGGAAGGTAGTTGAGGGATAAGAAGGATGAGAAAAGAGAATAGGAAAAAAAGTTAAGGTTTTAAAGAAGAAGATAAGAAATAGTACCCAAGGAAGCTAAGGTTTGGTATTTATAAAAGTACGGACATTTTCGATATTATATTCTAAATCTCTCATACATTTTCATATTCATCTTTAATCACATATAACCTTCAAATATTCTATGTTACTCATCCTTGCTCATCTATTTCATATAAAAATACTTTTTTCCTCAAATATCATTTCACCCAATATGTTATTTATATTTTCTCACCATAATCTATTTCTTTCACACATAACTTCTCTAATTGCAATCATTTACTAAAATTAATTTATTTCTTCCTCTTTCAACATATAACAATTTTATATTTGAAAATTCTAAAGAAGGTTTAAATGTGGCTATCCCTTTATATACTCAAAACAATATAATAAGACATATGCCATTGAATGGAGTTGTCCTTCTCCTTTACCATCATACTTAGAGAAGTGATCTTGCAACTTGATATACGCAAGTGCTTTAGTGACTTTGTTATGTTGCCTTAGGACATGTTGGTCACGGGATTCCATTGTATAAGTAATAAATATTTGATATCCTACCTATTAAAGTTGTGCCCTATAAGCCAATTACATGTAATGTAGTAGGACCCTTTTTTTAAACATCTTCATTTGATCAATTATTAATAAAAAGGAATTTATTTTTATTAATTATTTAATAATTTTTTATGTTTAATAAAGTCTAAAGATAAAGATGACTCATGGAATATGATTGTACATAGAGATAACAATCATAAAATATCTTCCTTATAAGCTTAGATCTTAAAATGCTTTTAGTTATAAAGTTATTTTTGACTTGGATAGATTAGTATATATGATGCATGCTCAAGGGGGAGGATGTCTTGTTTCATGGACATCAGTGTGGTGACATAAGTGTATATATATATGTGCTCATTAGATGAATGATTTCACTAAACTAACCTATTTAAGAATTCCTATGTGGATAATTTGAATTGTAATTCTTATGTTGTAATAGTGTAGAGTTGATCCATTAACTTGAAATATCATGGTAATCTTTGTTGGCATTAGCAACCCACACCCAAGAGGGGGTGAATTGGGTGTTTTTAGAATTTTTCTTGTTTTTGCAATTCCTTTTGAGAACTTTTTGATTTTGGGAAGTCATGAGAATAATTTTGATTCAAACACTTCCAAGAAAGCTTTATGAATATGTTTGCACTCAAGATATAACAATTTAAAGAACTAGTGCAAATTTACTTATTCCACTAAGTACAAATAAATAATCAAGAAATCAATCTAAGATGATTTAATAGAGAAGTTTGCATATAATATATAACCATTCAATTCACTTGTGCAAAGCAACTTATTCAATTGTGCTTAGATAAGAAACAAGAGGCAAAAGCATAAATGAAATTTTCTTTTTCAACTATTAAATCAACAAGATCAATATTGAAGCACAATTCATTTGACTAGTTCATTAACTATGCATAGACAAAATAATCATGAAGCTTATGCATAGATAAATTTCTTTTTCAACCATTCAATTGTCCAAGCAACAAAATAAACATTATGGCATAATAAATTAACTAACAACAGCAGCAAAACAGAGTATAAACTAGCAAAAAATAGAGCAATGTTGCAGAAGCAATAAAGAGATAGAGTAGAGAGATCAAACACAAGGATTTATAGTAGTTCCTCCTTTGGATATCCTCACCAAGGTATACATCCACTCTCTAAGCTCTCCAAGCTTATCTTAATCCACTATCCCTTCAAGTTTCAATAGCACTTGAAGAAGCCTTACAATCCTTGCTCTTCCTTGAGCAAAATCTCTCTTACAAGGGATGCCTCACCTTCTCTAAGTTTTTTCAAGGGATACCTCACCCTTTACAATTTGAAAATGATACAAGATGAAAAATAACTCAAACAAACTCTCTTATAGAGTAGATGAAACAAATGAAGCTCTATAATAGAAGAATTTCACAAAGTAAAGCTCAATTCATGATTTGAATGAAGAAGGATATAAAATGATGTTTCTAATTGAAGTTCAGGCTCTCTCTTCATTGTATTTCGTATTTCTTATCTTATATATGAAGCCTATGGAGTATTACAGCCATTTGGGGTTGTTAGAGATGAAAACTAGCCGTTACTAGCCGTTATTCGCACACTAGAACAGCTGGAATTGATTGCTGAATCGATTCAGGATGTTCAGAGTGCTCTCTGGATGTCTGGAATCGATTCACCCAGATAGAAATGCAGACTCAACTTTAAAAGGTCATAACTTTTTCATTTTAAATCTATTTTAAGAAAATAATCTATCATTGGAAAGATAATTGAGTCTAATTTCAAATGGAACTAGTTTCATGCTCATATCTAATGTGATTTTTGAGATATGTTCAAAATAATGAGCAAAGGTAAAAAACTAGTGAATCTATGAAAATCTAATTTTGAGACTCAAATTGTAAAATTCATAACTCTTTCATATATTAGTAATTTTAAGCAAATGACCTATCCATTGAAAGCTATTTGAGTCTATTTTCAAATAAAAATAATTTAATGCTCATATCATTTGTAAATTTTGAGATATGATCAAAATAATGAGCACACATAAGAAATGGCTAGATTTCAGAAACCAGATTTCTAGACTCAACTTGTAAAAGTCATATCTCTTTCATACATTAATAATTTTAAGCAAATGATATGTCTATGTAAGTCTCATTGAGTCTATTTTCATATGGAAAAGGTTTGACAATCAAAATGTGAGTATTTTATGAGATATTCTTAAAAGAATGACCAAAGGTCAATATTAAAAACATTTAAACCTCATATCTCATTAGTTTTTGAAATGTCCCCATAGGCTATCTTGTAAAAATATGATTATGGGCCATCTTTTAAAGTATTTTAATCAAGCTAAGATTATGAAAAAATATGTTTAAGCTCTTTATCATGAAATACTCTATTTTACAAGAAAGACTAAGCCTTAAGATGAAAAGTTATACCAATGAAGTTTCTTGGCTTTTCTTGATGCTTTCAAGCTTTTAATATTCTTGATATTTAATACTTGGACCACATCTTCTTTTTTGTATTTCTTTCTTATTCTTGAGTTAAACATAATATGATATTCCATTTTCTTACTTCAATACTCACTCTTCTTCATCTTGGACTTTCCTATATACAAGTTTATAAACCTTGCAAGTAATATAGTTAGTCCAATCTTATATATCAAGATATTAATATGCATGATTCATATATTAAATAAATTAGCACAAGAATATGCATAATCATCATATCATATATCTTGATTAATTTTATGCCTAGTAATGCTTGTCTAAAATATGACCCATTTAGCACAAGATCAAACATTGCTATTTCAACTATAATTTAGTATGTTTATTGAAGATTTTATAACACTTTAGTATAAAGACATGCAATGATATTGAAACACATATTTATCATCATGCATATACAAGAACAAGCATAATCATTATATTATGTATATGCGTCAACTATAACATAATATGTCTATTAAGGCTTGTATATATTATTTTAACACAAAACATATAATGCTATTATAACATTCATTTGTCATCATGCATATACAAGAACAAGTATAATCATTATATCATATATATGTATCAATTATAACATAATATGTCTATTAACATATATCATTTTAGCATAAGACATACAATGTTATTGTAACATTCATTTATCATAATCAAAACTCATCATATGAAATCTTAAGGCTAACAATCTTATATATAGTATATTATACTTTAATGTTGTTTTGGTTCTAAAGAAGTCATTGAAAGAACATCTATTGGGTATAACTTTACTCTATATAAATATTTGTAAATGTCGATAAGAAATTCATCACTTTCCACTAAGAGAAAAGAATGTCTTATGTTATCTTATGAATTATGACTTGGAAATTCTTGGCCATGGTGGGATGAAATAAAAAAAAGAGTAAATAAAAAAAAGAGTTTTTTAAGTTTTATATAATAAGTTATGAATTCTAGATTAAGTACACAGTAATTGAATAATTAGGGGTTTGACTAATACACAACACCTTAAGTTCAACTAGGACACTATATAATAAAATAATTGTATTGCATAGTAATTGCAATTGAAAGGCTCATATTTGCAATCCACATTAACTAGTTTATGACATGTTGCTCAACATTAATCATAAATTTGAGGATTTAGCATTAATGAGATTAATTTTAAATATTAAAATAAAATAATTTAATTTAATCATGGCTTATTACTAATTTAATAGTGATCCTAAAGGTTACACACATAATATGATCAGATGCATCCATATTTATTTATTTAAAGAAAATTAATTCAATTATGAGATAATCGATAATTCAACTATAAGATAGTTAATAAAAAAATAAATATAAATAAATAATTTATTTATTTAGGATAATACTGCCTAAAAATAAATAATAAATAATGAGTTTATTTATTATTTTATTTCATTAGGAAATATTTTATAAATAATTTATTTATTTATTTATTGAGCAATTTTTTATGATATTATTTATTGTGATTAGAATTCCTAATAAAAATCCTACAAGGATTCTAATAGGAACATATTGGATAGGTAAATCATGAGATAATTATAAAAAGAGATCTATAAAAGTTGTAAAGGACCACCATAATAATAATATAGCATTAGCCACCAAAATGTATATACTAATGTGTTGAACTAATTACAAAAAATTGCCATCTCTTCTTATTTTTCTCTAAAATAGCCATCACACATTATTGCTAACACAAAGAGGTGTGGAATGGAGGCAATTGCATAGATTGACATTAGAGGAGGCACATTTGAGTCTTTCAATTGAATTTTTGGAGCATATGCAATCAGGAAAGAGTTAAAATTATTTTTATTGATTATACATTATTGAATCAAATTAATTGTCTAAGTGGCCTTTGGGAGAAAATTCAAATTCCTTTTAAATTTTAAAAATTTTGTTGTGTTTGCATATGATAAAATCTCAAATTTTCTAACACCTTAATCTTTTACAAGTGTGCCACAAGAGATTTTATGGGAAGGTTGGCATGTTAGTTAAGAATGAGTTTTATGTGTTGCATGGTTCCAAGTTGTAAATTGATAGCCCATGATAAAGTGAAATTTTGGTCCTTCTAAAATATAATTTGTTTAATTTTGGTGTCTTTGATTTAAAATAATCTATTTTAGCTCTTCTAAATGTTTGATTTGTGTAATGTTAGTCCTTTTATTTCATTTTTGTCAACTTGTTGACTTTGCAAGATTATTTCTACCTAATCCTTCTTCCATATTAACCTAAAATGCCTTATATTTAAGTGTGAACGAAATTTATGATTGGGTATTGAAAATTTTGAACAAAATCAAAGAATTACATATGAAAATTTGAATTTTTTTAGAGTTTATTGTTTTCTAAATTCTAAAAAATGTAATTTCTTTGAGGAATAATGCAATATGTGGATATGGATCAAATAGAAATGGATGAAAATTAATAGAAGTTGATAAGATATGAGAAAAATCAATTAAGAGGATTAAAATTGCCCCAATTACATATTTAGATAGACAAAAGTAGATTAATTTAAATCCAAAGGCCAAAATTGTACAAATTATTTTTTGGAGGGATCAAAATTATATTTAACAATAAATAAAATAAGCGTTAATTACCAAATCATTACATTAATGAGTTAGTAGGCATCAAATTAGTATTAAATGATTTTTTTACATCAATTTAATATTAATTTAAAAAATTCAATCTTAATTTAATGTTTTCAGACCTTTCGATACTAAATTAACATATTAAAATTTTTCAGTACTAATTTGTAATAAAATTTTTAAAATTGATATTAAATAAATGTAAAAAAAAACTATTGATATTAATTTGATGTCCAGTAATTAATTCTCCAGTAACAAAACTCATATAGATAATCTTACAAAATTTGTTCTATCATAATTAATTCTCTTAAAAGAAATCTAATTCTTCTATTAGAAGTTACAAACAAGTCCAAAGTTGAGAGAGAACGAAACAAATGGGAATACTTGTGAAAGAAAAAAAATATATATATGGAATACTGTTGTAATTGCATAAAGATTTGAACACATTCCTTGTTCTACCAAATTGTATTAAGCATTCCATTGAACTACGCTTGATCATTTGTGAAGCATAAGCATTTAGGCTCCAATCAAACCCCGTCCACACTCAAGCAGGAGCTCATAAGGCCTTACAACTCCTTTCTCACTTGAATCATATGCTTCAATTACAAACTCTTTGGCGAACAGTCTTGTGAAAATTAAACCCCATGCACCACACCCACCATCCAATTGGTCTGCCTTTAATGGATCATCATAACTAAGCTGCAGGGCCAACTTGTTGAGCCCAATTAAAACCCAAGCTAAATAAATCCACAAACAATTGCGGCCCATGGCTCAATAATAGAGCATCCCGATGTTAAGGCTCCAACCAACTAAAAATCGCCGGCTGGCCAAGGTGACAATCCTGGCGGTTGAGCCGCCAGCGTTGTCACGACCGCCGTCGGCCGACCGAAGTCCAATTCCCTTGATCTGTTGTGGCAGGGTAAGCAACAAGAATCTTGTCAAATGAGACAGGATTAAAGCCGACCCATCCAAACCACAAGAGGAATGTCCCATGTACCAGAAGGGTTGCATTGTGGCCTCGGAGGGGAACGGGCATTCCGAAAGCGTCAAACCAGCCAACCGGGGTTCCTTCAACGAAGAACCCCCAAAACCCAGCAATTGCACCAATCAAATGAACCACTCCACTTCCAGCAAAGTCAATGGCACCTGACCCCAACAACTGGTCACTAGAACTTGTACTCAGCCAACCACTGGATGACCAGACCCAATGAGCCACAACTGGGTACACAAAGCCAGTGAAGAAAAAGGAGAAGACAAGATATGCACTGAATTGGGTTCGCTCGGCAATGGACCTACTTGTGATGCCAGCTACTGCTGTAGCAAATGCCCATTGGCAAAGAAAGAAACTGTAATCATTAGACCCATTGGGAATGGAAGCTAAAGCAAAGAAGTTTGTACCAATGAAAGGGTTGAAGTGAGAGCCATCACCAAGTGCAAATGCGAAGCCGAAAAGGTAGAAAGAAATGCCACCGACGACAGCATCGACGACGTTTGTGAGCATAATGTTCATGGCGTTCTTGGCACGCACAGAGCCTGCACAGAGCATTGTGAAGCCTACCAGCATTATGAACACCAAATAAGCAGAAAATAGCAGGTAGATTTTTTTCATGGAATCCGTCACCATTTCTTCCCATGAAATCTCCATATCTCTGTGTATGTCTGTGAATGTGAGGAGCAGATAGATGCCAAATAAAGCAAATAACAGGATATAAGTGGCTCCGTCTTTCACAACGCTAAGTTTGAAGGGTAACTGGCAAGATTTTTGTGCAAGGGAGTTCACGTTGACTGCTTATGCATTGTAGTTCAGTTATATAGGTGTACAGATAGGGCTTGTTTTTATCTTGATATGCTTTCACAGCTTGCGCAGAAAACAAAAGGAGGTTTCTGCGGTGGAAATGCTCTTTGCATGCGAAATAGAAGTATTTGTCGAAAAAATAGAATATTTAAATTCTTTTTTTTAATTTAATAGGATTTCTTTTATAGTTCTATTAACAATTGGGTCGGGTTCGGATCAAGATAAAAAAATCTGATTGGCCTGACCTGACTTGATTATAATAATTTATTTTTAATAATATAATTATATATTAAAAAATATAAATATATCTAATTATTTTTAATATAAAAATATTAATTTAACATATTAAATATTTTATATATTTAAATATCATATTATCTCTTTAAATATATATATTTTTTATTTTAAAAATTTATTTTTATTAAAAAATAAAAAAATTATGTTTTCAGACTTTCGGATCAAGTTTCGGACTTTTTAATTTAAAATTCGAGTTGAGTCAGGTCAAATTTTTTAAAAATATAAACTGGTCGGACTTTTTAATTTAAAATTCGGGTTGAGTCAGGTCAAATTTTTTAAAAATATAAATTGGTCGGATCTGATTCGAATCTTTAATTTTATATGATTTAGTTCGGATAGCCCGCCCAGTTCGACCATGTACACTTTTAGTATGAAACATGATTTGGGTCATCCAGAAAGAAACACGTGGCAGTGCAGTAACTAATAACCTCTCATAGGCTGTCCGAAAGAGAAGATGATTGCAGACATGCATTCGAAGATAGATACAGCTGAGGCCAACCTACATCTCCTACTTCTCTCTGTTTCCGTCTCCATCCGGCATTTGGTCGTTGAAACATAAATAACTCTAATGGACGACTTGATAGATTGAGCTAAAAAAAGGTAAGTTTTGGTTTTTCCTCGTATTTCGGTTGCCACTTCTTTCCTGAATCCAAGTTGTTCAGACACAACTGAGCTTTTAAGCTACTTAAATATTTATTGTGCTTGGCCTTCTAAGTGTTTGGCGACTTTATTTAGATGGATTCTGACTTGAAACTACTGCTTCGATGTGCTTAGGTGTTAATTGATGTTGAGAAAGTGGCACAAAAAAGAGGAACGAAGGGAGTTCAGGGGCACTGGAAAGAATTCTCAAACAGCTACGATAGAAAGTTCGGCTTTTGCTTCAGTGATCCATCAAAGAGATCTCACGAGGTGTTGGCTGCCTCCAACATAATGCGATGGCATTCAAATCAAGATATATGGGAGCAATTGAAAGGTAAATCTCATGAATCCCCTGAGCCGGTGTGATTTTGTATTGATTTCTGTTTAAAATCATGTCAGCTTTTGCAGTCTATTTTTCTTACTTCAGTTACAGTAAATGTATACGTTTTAAGAGAGTTGCTTCTCTGAGTTCTATCATCCAAAGCATAATGCCATGTCAAAGTTTCTCACGAATATGTAGTCTTACCCCTGCAGTTTAATGTGAATTCAGTACTCAATATACAAGAGACTCTGACTGACAATGCAGTTGTTTAAATTTAGCACAAGTTATTCTATTACAAATCTAAAACCTTATCCGATTATTCTGAATATCTTATTCTTTGTTCTCCCTGCTGTCTTCAGTGGCTGTTGCTGGATCGAAATGTTTGTTAAGTTCAATGTATATATTTCTAATGAATCATTCTTGCTGTGAATAAAAGCCAGAGGTTTGGTATTTAGCACTTCAATTTTTTGTGCGACTGCGATTTTGATTGAGGTATATGGCAGATCTGGAAATTAATTATAGTTACTTTAGACACATTTGAAGGTCCTAACATCCATCATTCCTCACCCATTTCTTGGGGAAATGCCGTCAGTTGGGAATATATGGCAGGATGAATTTCTGGAACTCAAATTCACAATGTATATAGAGCATGAAATTCTGTTTGTGCAATTGCTGTTACTTTATAAGAATTACCTTAGAGGATGTCCTTTCATTCATTGATAAATTAAATTTCGTGTTAGTACCTTGTCCAAAGATGGCTAAGTTGTTTTCTTCATTCTATTTTTCAATGATTATATCGTTTTATTCAGCAGGGAGATTTCAAAATCCTTCTGTTTCAACTATTGGCTCAGTGATTCAATCTCCAACTCACTTTGTTTCATTCACTGATTTAGTGCATCAAATTCATTCAAGGGTCTTGACATCATGTTCTTCTACTTAAAAACACTTGTAGACATGCTAAGTATCATCTTTGTAGCCTTCAATTTTATCTTTCCTTTTCATTGTTGTATTGATTACCTATCTCAAACTCTGAATCTCCTGGAAAAAGAGAGACCTATACTTTGCAAAACTAGAGGATATAGAAAAGAAAATCTTTGTCTGGCTTCAGATCCAGAAATAAAGAATCTCCCTATAAGAATTCTCATGAAGGCTCGCATTCTATTTTGGCTGTTTCAAATGTTACTTTTCATGGAAGAATTGAGAAGCTCTTAATTTTCGGTGTTATTATGATCCTGTCTAAATTATCTTCTCCTGAGCTTATATCTATTTTCATTTTTCTTGACTGCATTGTTGTTTTTTCATTTTTCCCTCACCTTTGCAGTTTATTGGAGACGGGAGAGGAAAGCATCATGAAATTATTGACCCAGAAGATGGTTCTTGGCATAAGTACAAGTGCCTTTTGATGTTATTTTATACCATTAATCATTCTTAGGTAACTTCAAGATTGTGTCAATCATAGAGCATTTGAATGTTGGTGATTTTAAGAAAGGAAACTAATTCTTTTTCAAATGTGAAATATAAAACAGTAAGCAATTGTTTGTACTGTTGTTTGCAGATGTTTGTGGCAGTTAAAAAGATTTTGTAGGCTGCTGATGCGAATGAATCGACATTGAGCGAAGCTTCGGAGTACCTTCATCAAACCACAAATGCCTTTGAAGTGGAGGCTGAAGGTGAGACTTAGGCAGAAGAAATTACTTGCAGTACTCTCCTAGGAGATTTTACAACTGTTGGTTTGATAAGAGAGGCAAATAAATTATTTCGTGAGATGAAGAAAAGACGACTTGTACCAAATACTCCTACTTATAATATGTTTGATTTCTAGCCATGCTAGAGTTGGAAATAAGGATTCTATAAAACTTTGCTTTGAAATTGTAACCAACAACAACAAAACCTTATCCTACTAAGTGGGGTCGGCTACATGGATCGCATGACGCCATTGGGTTCTATCAAAAGTCAAGTCTTCGGTGATATTATTCACCAAGAGATCTCTTTTTATAACTTCCTTTAATGTCCTCTTAGGCCTCCCTCTGCACTTTTTTACAGGGTTAAAAATCATGTGATCAACTGTTCTCACTAGTGTCTCCAATGGCCTTCTTTGCACATGACCAAATCACCTTAACTGATTTTCTGTCATCTTTTCCTCAATAGGTGCCATGCCAATATGCTCTCGTATACAATCATTTCTTATCTTGTCCTTTCTTGTATGACCACAAATCCATCTTAACATTTTCATTTTTGCTACCCTCATTTTTTGCTCTTGTTGTCCCTTTAGAGCCCAACATTCACTACCATAGAACATAACTAGTTGTATAGCAGTCCGATAAAACTTCCCTTTAAGCTTAGTAGGTACTTTATGATCACAAATCACTCCCGATGCCTTTCTCCATTTTAACCATCCAGCTTGTATCCTGTGTGTAATATTTCTGTCAATTTCCCCATCGCTTTGTAAAAAAGATCCCAAGTACTTAAATTTAGATATTTGCGGTATAATGTGATCTCCAATTCTTATCTCCAAATCATTTCTATCTTGCTTCTTGTTACAATTGCAATGCATATACTCCCTCTTACTCCTACTCAAACGAAAACCTTTTGATTCCAATGCCTGTCTCCAAAACTCCAATTTATAATTAACCTCTTCCCGTGATTTCTCAATCAAGACTACATCATTCGCAAATAGCATACATTTAGGGATATTTTCCTGTATGTCCCTGGTAAGAACATCTAAGATTAGATTAAACAAGGATTCAAAATTGAACCCTGATGTAGACCTACCCTTGTAGTGAAGTCCTTTATTTCTCCTCTAGAGATTCTTACACTTGTAGTTACTCCATCGTACATGTCCTGTATGCACGAATATATACAACGCAAACTCCTTTCTTCTCTAAAGCCTTTCACAACACTTCTCTTAATACCTGATCATAAGCTTTTTCTATGTAAATCTATTTCTTTACTTCGATACTTTTCCATTAATCCTTGTAGAAGATAAATAACCTTTGTTGTAGACTTTTTTGGCATAAATCTAAATTAGTTCTCTGCAATCTTAGTCTCGTCTCGTCTCTTAATCTATGCTCAATCACTTTTTCCTATAACTTTATAGTATGACTCATAAGTTTTATCTTTCGATAGTTTGCACAATTCTGAATATCTCCTTTGTTCTTGTATATAGGCATCAAAATACTCTTCTTCCACTCATTTGACATTTTCTTAGACCTCAAAATCTCATTAAATAACTTGATGAGCCAAAAAATACCTTGCTCTCCTAAATATTTCCAAACTTTAATAGGAATACCATCCGGACCAATGGCTTTAACATTATCTATCCTCCTAAGAGCTTTTTTTACTTCCCCAACTCGAATCCTGTGATAATAAGTCAAATTCTGTTCGTCCTCTTGGGTTTCTAATCCTCCCATATCCCTAGTCACTCCTTGCTTGTCATTAAAAATCTTATAAAAGTACTTCTCCTATCTTTCTTTGATATCTTCATCTGTGAGTTGAACTTATCCTTCTTTATCCTTAATATACTTTACTTGATCCAAGTTTCTTGATTTTCTTTCCCTATTTTTGACAAGCTTATAAATCTTTTGTTCTTCATTCTTTGTCCCTAAATCTCGGTAGAACTCCTTAAAAGCTTTAAATCGTGCCTCGTTCACTACCTTTTTGGTCTCCTTCCTAACCATTTGATACCTTTCCTAATTCTTAGCATTGTCACACACATACAATGCCTTAAAACGTTTCCTTTTGGTTTTGACCTTTTCCTGTACACTTTTATTCCACCATCAAGATTCTTTATCTCTCAGTCCAAAACTTTTTAATTCACCTAAAACTGTCTTAGCAACCATCCTAACTTTCCTAGCCATCGCATCCCAAATATGGTTAGCACTTTCTTGTACTTCCCAATTACCTTCCTCCAATAATATTCTCTTAAAAGTCCTCTGTTTCTCATCCTTGAGCTGCTACCACTTAATCCTTGGATTTATAACTTGTTGTATCTTCTTGTTATGGACTTTAAAAAGGACATTGAGGACCAAGACCTTATGCTGTGTATTAAGGCCCTCTCCTAGAATCACTTTGCAATCCTTACAGATTCTTCTATTTGAGTTCTTTACTAAAAAGAAATCAATTTATGACCTTGAAGTTCCACTCTTGTATGTGATTAAATGCTCCTTTCACTTCTTAAAATAAGTGTTCGCAATCTTAAAATTATACGCTATCGAAAAATCAAGAATGAATTGTCCTTCCTCATTTAGTTCTCCATAACCAAAACCTCCATGCGTTCCCAAAAAATTCCTTACCTCACTACCAACATATTCATTTAAATCCCCTCTGATGAAATTCTTTTCTTCTTGTGGAAATTCTTGAACTAAACCTTCTAGGTCTTCCCAAAACTTCTCCTTCAAATGTGTCTCCGATCCTATTTGTGGTGCATAAGCACTAATAATATTGATGGTCTCTCGTGCAACTATTAATCTTAAAGATAAGATCCTATCCCCCGTCTTTTTTACATCCACCATATTCTTTTTTCAATTCTTATCTACAATAATACCAACCCCATTCTTTCCTCTAAATTTCCTTGTGTACCATAGTTTAAAACGTGTAATGTCTAGCTTCTTGGCTTTTTGCTCCAACCCATTTAGTTTCTTGAAGATACATAATGTTAATCCTTCTCCGAATTATGGTGTCTACAACCTTTAAAGATTTACCTGTTAGCGTGTTGATATTCCAAGTACCAAACCTAATTATGTTCTCGTGGACTAGCTTCTTTATCTACATCCGTTCATAAAAATGTGAGGACCCTTGCTCATTTAACACTATATCCAGGTGCTGATGCAGCAGCTTTAGGTCATTTGACACTTCACTCGAGCCATACAGCGCGTTACTTCTAGGTAACGACCTAACATTAGCACCAATAAATCGTTGTGTGTAATCCATATAAGAGATTTCGACAACGTTTTTACGTTAGTTGTCAAAGACCTAACACAACCTCTTAGGAGAGAAATGCCCCCACTTGAGTTACAGGTTGGCGCTACCTAACTCGGCCAAAATAAATATATATATATATAACCAAAAAAGAAGAAGAAGAAGAGGAGGGGGGAGGAGGAGGCGGGTGACAAAAGAAAGAAAGAAAGAACAAAAGAAAGAAGATATCTGATCCATCATACTTCTTTCTACTTCTTTCTGCACATTGTCCGTCCAGAGAAACTTGGCAGGATCAAAAGCTTTGAAATTGTAACCAAAGGAAAAAAATTTGCAATCAACAATTATGTTTTATATTTGGAGAGGAGCTATCCATTCCATTAGAAAAAGACAAAGGAAAGATATTCTATTTTTTCTTTTTTCACTCTTCTTTATGGTGCATCAGATCCTACAACAATTGCTATAGAAGAATCTGCTTCTTAAAACATGAAATTTAAATCTTATCTAACTTATATTTATAATGCTTTCAAGAATCAACACGAACATCTTCTGTAGTGAACTCAAATTCTATTTCATTTGCAGAATCATACGCCTTTGTTTTTTTTTGGGTAATCTATGTTAATATCCTTTCCTTTGCCTTTTGAATTCAGACTCTGATAAAAAAAATCAAAGGAATATTTGTTCTTCATAAAGAAAGATTATGTGCTTCTCAATGGTTCAAGAAATCGCAAATATTCTTGAGGATTGGCATTGAGGCAGTCTTCTTCCTTTGGTCTGTCTGGCATGACAACTGTTTGTGGGGTTTCCCATGCTATTAGCATGCACTTCCTTCGTAGCAGAAGAAAACTCGTCCTAGCTCAATCAGCCAATTGTGAATTGATCTGTTAAGCACACCAAAAGCCTCCTATATAGTTTAGAATCCTAAAAATCTGAGGAGGCCAGTGACTTCAGCGACATGACGATGAAGAGTCTTGAGAAGTCAGTGACTCCAGCGACATGGGAGCATGACATGGAAGTTCTAGACATTATATTGAAAGGAGACCAGCGATTATTTGACGAAAGTCCCAGCAAGATTTAGAATTTTCTTTCCCGACCTCACCATTGATGTTGATTATATTCCTGGTATTCTGAATTGTAGGGAAAAAAAAAAAATCTTGTTTGTTTTCGTTTAAAAGTTATAAGAGTCTGCACTAGCAGTCCCCGGTCTGTAATAATCAGTTTATTTACTTTAATTATTTGAAGGAAATCTAGTGACAGAAAGAAAAGAGAAATCAGTCTCCATGAATGCTTTTGAGTTGATTTCTAGATCAAAAAGTTTCAACTTTCACAGTTCGTTTGAGAAGCACATGGTATTAAGGATTAGTCTACTATTGCAGTTCATGTGCAATGCAGTTTGAACCTTCAGTTTATATGACTAATCTCATGGAAATTGAATCATCACCCTTTGCAACAATTTTTTAGCTATAGCTGCTTTTGGGTAGTTTTTTTGAATATGTTAACTAGAGAACATCATAGTCTCTAAATTTCTTCTTGCACTGTTATTTGGCTAACAAAATGATGATTTTGAGATATACTTTATTCCTTGGATAATGATCCTTTTTTCTCTGCTCTCTTTGAACTCAACATGATAGGGTACTGTGAAGCCAGAAACCTGTTTTACTTCTCAACAGCCACCTGGCTGCCAAGCCTCTGGGTTTTACTGTCACAAGCGAAATTACACGGTAAAAATACATTGGATAAAATTTAGATAAAGTTCTATAAGGTTCACGACATGTGGGCTTTTTTAATACTCCAGCCCTCTGTTTTCAATTTCTCAAACTCCGTTTACAGATGGTAGTATCTGCTTTCATCTTCATTCTCATCTTCGTTCGTCTTTCCCAAAAAGAAAAAATATTTCTTTAGTCTTTCATTCTTCTCACAATTTCAATCCTTACCTTCCGAAGTCTTTTGGAAAGAAAATTATAAAGGGGAAAAAAATGCTTGCTTCGTGGGAGAAGGATTTTGGAAAAAATTTACTCGTATTGTATTCTGAGATTAGTGAACGGAAGCTGAAATAGGACCACAACAATTGGTGTTTATGGGCTTCTGGCAGTGGTTGGATATTCCTAAAGACCTCTTTTCCTCTTTATTTCCATGGCTAAACTGGTTTTCTGGTACATTTTTATTTTTGTTTCTAGTATGTTATGTCAAATTATAGCATAACTGGTATGTGTTGTATGCTGCAATTTCTATTGTTCTGGGAATCAAAATGATGGTGGCTGTTTTGAACATGTTATCAAATGACCCTGCTTCCCCAAAAGATGATTTTCTTGAGGTATAATGCCTTGACAGTTACAAACAGTTACAACAAACCCTTTGGTTAGCAAAGTCTAATGTGAACTATCACCACATTTTTGGCAGGTATTGAAGACGTTGCTTTCGTATTTCATACATCTCCAGCAAGGATTACTTCTAAGGTTTGAGATCCATTCTTAGATTGTTGACAGCTAAATACTTATTGTTTTCACTGTAAATTAGTATCGTTGGTTTAGGTTGCAAACGCAGCAGGTGAAATTGAAGGCCAACATGATGAATGAAGCTGCAATTCCCCCAGCCGCACAAGAGAAGGAAGCGGAAGACGACCATCACAAGAAGTTCTGAACTTTATAAAGAAAGGAAGTTTGAACAACTAAATAGTGATTATGATCTTATTTATTAATTAGCTATTATATTAGCAATTATCTAATTTAATTAGTTATTAACTGATAGTTGAATACATTAACTAATTTAATTAGTTGATTGCATTTATTGTTTGGATAAAAATATTTAATTAATCAATTATTTATAATTAGTTGTTTATATGTAAAATATCATGTAAGAATATGAATATATTTTATGAATTATTTAAGTATTTTTTATTTTAATAATATTTTAATATTTTAAATTCTATATATTATTTAGTAAATTAATTTTTTTGTAAATAATATATTATTATAATTTATTATATATTAAATATTTGTTTAAAAGTAAATTAATATAATTTTTAGAGTTATTCATTTTTTAAGAAATCAATAATTATTATTTAATTTTTATATAAAAATAAATATTATAATTTTTCATATATTGATAATTGGAGAAATGAAAAGATTGATCGGTAGGTTTTTTTGGGAAGGATAAAATGAAAAATATAAAAATGTAATTTTCATATAAAAATAAATATTATCTATTAGTAATTTTTTTGAAGGAATAAAATGAAAAATATGAAAATTAATCAAGAATAATTTAGTCATTAACTATTTCAAAATGGTAGTTTTCCTAGCCTTTTTCAAATGGTGAATTGGAAAAAAATTAGATGACCAAATAAACTGATCGCTAAATACTAAAAAAATTAGCTTATTTAATAAATTAATCAGTTAATTTTAATTAAATTAACCAAAAATCATCTAAAAAGCTAATTGCCAAACATACCTTATAATTTACACTCCGTTTCTCTTCCTCTCATTTATTTAGCTTTTATTAATATTTTTTTATCTCAAAATTTAAATACTATATTTCTTTTAAAATTAAATATATTACAATGAATTAGAACTTTATCAAAACTTTGATACAGAAAGTATTAAATTGGTATTGTCAATCAATATATCTTAAAATATAAATCAGGCTTTTAATACAGAAATACGGGTAACTTATATATTTTATTTTTTAAACAAAAAATCGTAAAATTGAAATCAGAGTTCATTTTTTCTTCTGTGCGTATATTGTATGTATAAATTAAATTAATTAATAATATGATTTATTTTAACAATAATATTTACAAAAATTAAAATTAAATTTATTTGTTTACTTTTTTCCAAGACCTTATTGATATTAATTTTCAAATATTATATTTGAAATTAGATATTCGTCATCAATTAATATTTTATCGAAGTTTTAATATAAATGCTATTCCTTTATTTAATTAATATATCTTACAAATTAATTTAAAATTCATTATTTTTACTCTTTAAAACAAACATGGATGATTAGCACAGATATGTTCATGACTACAACGTGCTCTCTTATATTTTTATCACACGTTATAACGACAAAATTTCATATGAGTTTAAATTTAATTTATCACAAGTGTAAATTTTTTTATACTATCAATAAAATAAGAAACAAGAAGATAATAGATCATTTTAAAAATAAAAGTAATTAATGAATTTTATCAATAATTAAAATTTTTAACAATTTCTTATTGATATAATAATATGTAGGTGGTGATAATACGAAATTTATTTGCAACATAATAATTTTATTTGACATTACCATAATTGAATAAAAAAAGAGTTCCTTTGAGACATATTATGCTTCGTAAAAATATTTATATATAGATACAAATTAATACTATTACAAAAGTTTAAGTTTATAATGTCGACTCCTAACCGAATACAAATGAACTTGCCACCATGAGGCTTTTTACCATATTTTACATCCAATTCATAGGACCCGTTCAAGATCCTTCATCAACAACAGACGATGATGTTTGGTAATTAACTTTTTAGTAATTTTTAATTGATTTGATCAAAATCAATTAATTGAATGATTAAATTAGCTAATTTTTTTGGTATTTAACAATTAACTAATTTGATTAGTTGATTGTCTTCCAATCCGAGATCTAAAAAAAATTAGGAGGATTGATATTTTGAAATAGTTGATCTATGAAAACTGAAAAGATTAAATTATTCTTAATTAATTTTTGAATTTTTTACATTTCACTTACAAAAAAAGTCTACTAACATATAATATTTGTATTCACATGAAAATTAAATAATAATTATTGATTTCTTTAAAAAAATAATAACTATAAAAATTACATTAATTTAATTTTAGAAAAATATTTAATATATAATAAATTATAATAATATATTATTTATAAGAAAAATTCAATCTACTAAATAATATATAGAGTTTGAAATATTAAAATATTATTAAAATAAAAAATATTCAAATAACTCAAAATACATTCATAGCCTAATATTTTATTTTATACATAAATAATTAATCATAAAGTGCTAATTTTATTAAATATTTTTATTCAAACAATTAATACAATCAACTAATTGGTTGACAAAACTATCCTAAAAAAATCACAAATTATAAAATTGATAATTTATAATTATAAATGTTACTATTTAAGTCAGAAAAGGAATCAATGCTTGGTGCACCCCACTGCATTGATCTAAGCATTTTTATAGAAAGTGCAAACCACCAGAAATTTATGTATTCTACATAGAAAGATTCTTTTTAACATATATAAAGACAACAAATAGCAAGGGACCATTGCCCTTTTAAACATACTACATCATTACTTAGGCATTTAAAATTAACAACAATTATTTAGAAAAAGAACAATTACCTTCACAATTACCCTTCTTTATAAAAGCATAACACAAATAGATAATATATAAGACATACCACTATTTTAAAACCATAATAAAGAAGTCGCTGACTCTTCTAAGGGGTTACGATGAAAGCACAGGTCGAAAAGGCCAAAAAAAAATAAAAAATCAATGCATACCTTGAAATGAAGCCAAGTAGATCATTGAACTAGTGATCTCGTCTTTCTTAACTTTCAAATAATGATGAATCTTAAGTGATGCACTTGCAACGAAATTGAGCAATTAGAGGACTTGTAATAACAGAGCTTAAGATATTGAACAATTAGGAGACTTGTAATGATGGAGAGCCATTTAAGGTAAGAAGAATTGATCTTAGGGTTTTAGTTTAGTTTTAGAAATAATTTTAGGCTAAACAATTATTAATTTTCATGAAATTTGAAATGACCACTTCATCATTCATATGGTCTAGTATGGTCTAGTATGGCTAGTATGGCCTAGTATGGCAGTTGGACCCACTCTTTCTTTCTTTTTTTCTTTTTAAGTGGGTGCCTAGGTGGAATATTGATTGTTATAATGAAATTCCATTCGCCACATTATCAGTTTAGTGTTTAATGTGACAGAAAATATCAAATTGGACCTAATTTTATCATAATGATATATAAGAGGGGCCAAAATTATTGAAAAATTTTAAAGGGGATCAAATGTGAACAATATGTGAATTAAGAGATCAAAATTATAATTAAGCCTATTAAAAATGATATTACTCACATTATTCAACTTCTTGGATAATAATCTTATAAAAAAAAACATTTTTTTTGTTAAGAAAAAGAGAGAGCAGGGAGATAACTAGTTTTGACTGACCTTTTAAGATATTACTATAGGAGTATTCCCTTACTATAAAATTTTTTATTTGAGTTATAACTATTGCTTAAAAGACAAATCTGTTACCATAGTCCAATCAAACATAATATTCATGTTATGTTAATGTAATTAATATAATAATCCATTGTTGGATCATTGATAATTGAGCATGAAGATAATTTAAGAAATTTCATTATATACATAGAAAATTATTTGGCTATAAGCAAAAGCAGCATACCCAACCTATGGAGAACATATAATCACAATCTTAAATGAGTCATATAAGCATTTTTTAATTCATTTAATTTTGACAAATAAATAATTCCATTAAACCTCTTACCTTTTTATTGTAGCTTTTCCAGTGCATACAAAGTAAATGGAACATAGGGCCATCTAAAAAAAGTAACTCAATTATATTTAATTTTTAATTATATTATTTTATAATTATTATTTTATAAGAAATTTTTACCTAAGAAAAATAAAGAATGAATGAATTTTATAATTTTCTTCCTTTTAATGCAATTTAAAAAATAAGATGTATTTTATTTAAATATTTTAACTATTAATTATTTTTTTTGATATATTCTATTTCTCGAATATAAAAATTTAACTATTGAAAACAATGACAAGTAATGGTAAAAACAAATTAGGTGTCAAGTAGACTTAATCTATTAATAGACAGAAGTTTGAATTTTAGAGAAAGCATTAGGAAGGGAAAATTTTGTTAATATTTTAATCATCAAAGTAATTTAACCACTTGATTACCATTTTTATTACAAAAAGGCAAAAAACCATTTGAGTGAATTTGATTAAGGTGTATATGTTATCATTACTCTTTTTTATGAAAAAAAATCTTATAAAAAGATTTTATAGTGATATTACAAGTTCATGAGATTATTTTACATGACTATCATGTATAATTAATATATATAACAATCCATAATTATTTGAACAAACATTTCAAGCAAGCATCTAGAGAGACTTTTCCCCTTCTATGATGATTGACCATTGCTAGTATCAAAATAAGAGCTTTGTTGAACTATTAATAGTATTAAAAAAAATAAGACAATCACACTTTAATAGTTATTGCTAGAATATGGAATGGCGTATTAGATTGCATGTATGATTTAAAATTGATTAGGAATATATTCTATGCTTGTAGCCAATTTTGCAAGTCTATCAAGAACAATGAAATTTTTTTATGTTAAAAATCCAAAAAAGAACAAATTTTATGTTATTTTCTTTTCCCTTTTTCGACAAAGAATAGATTTTACATAATTTACTTTCCAATTTTATTTAACATCCACATCACAAATTTCCTTTTAGATCAAAATCTTTATGGTACACAAGTTACTCAAATTTTTAAGCTTTTTATTTTGTTTAGAATGAAATTTTTTAGAATTGATTTCCATTTTATTTTATCATCAATCTTTTCCTTTTCCAAAATCATTACAAACACCTATATCTTTTATGGTAGAGAAATAAATAAAATATAAAAAATGGAAAAGCAAAATTATATTTTAGTAGAAAAATACATAAAAATAAAAAGGAAAGAGAAGTAAAGCACTTTTTTTGTAATAAAAATATATAAAACATAAAAAATTAACAATTAAAACCTTTTTTAGTAATAGAAAAAATAGAATAGAAAGAGGGATTATGAAAAAAAAATGCATAAATTGGATACTTACAAAGGCATAATTTTAAGAAAATGAGTTAAGCCAACTTAAAATCCTTGATACATACACTACATAGTGATATTAGGAAAGATTTTTCTTACATTATTAGCTCCACAGAGAATATTCTTGCCTAAAAAAAAATTCATAGATAACATTTTTGTTAATATACTTAAAATAATAATCTATAAAGTACTATTAGACCGTTGAAAATTGAGTATGTAGAATATAGGATAATTTAAGAAATCCCCTTAATTATATATTAGCTATGGCATTATGTTAAAGCCACTACTAATGTAATTTTCTCCTATGTTAAAGTGCATATCACTTGTCGATGTATAACTTAGAACCTTCTCTCCTTGAGAAGTGCACACTACTCTTCCCTAATGCATTTACATTTTCATTTCAGAGAAATTTCAATGATTTTATTTTTATTTTGAAGAAATTTCAATGATTTTTTGTTGATACTTTTGCATTTTCTTTTCTAAGATATTTCACTAATTTTGTTTTCTTTTTGGGGGGATCTTGCAGAATTCCTATGTTGATGCTTTCATATTTTTTCTTTAGAGAAATTTGACTAATTTCATTTCCTTTTTAGAGTAATCTCATTAATTTCCTACAATGATTTCTTATATTGATGCTTTCACCTTGCCTAATTTCTGATTATAATCATTATTGAATCTTTTCCTTTTTGTTTTTATAGAAAATCACTTAACATATAGAAATTTGTTTAGGTACAAATTATTTGATATATTATTGCATTCTCTTTATATATATTGCTATTTCATATTTCTTTTTCCTTTAGTTTTAACTCAACACTGTGTAGCTTTCTCTTCTTAGATCATTGTCGCAAAACCAAAATCATCTCCATCTAGCACTAATCAACTTGAGTCTTTATTGTTCTACCACTAGGTTTCACTAAACACAGTCATAATCCTTTCTCAAATCATTGAGTTGTGCCTGCTTTTTCTTTTGAAAAATTTTAATTTTTGAATCTAAATTTTTTGCATTATTATTTATCTTTGGATTTGTTGATTTCATCTTTTCTCTAATTTGAATTTTTTATATTATTATTATCCATCCTTTTTTAAATCTTTCTCAACTCTTCTTTATAATGTTTGTTTGATGTTAGATTGTATTCATCTCTCCACTTGCATCAAATAAATTTTTTTCATTTTTTAATCTTTCCTACAAAAAATTATATCCATAGAGATAATAAAAATGCAAACTTAAACATGGAGTGTGCATTGAATATTGATATTGCATTATTTGGCCTTTTCACCAAAACAAGATTTTTCATTATTTTGATCTTTTTTTAACATTAATAGTGTATTAAATATGTTTTCTATGCATTTGTTTTTATAATCTTGGAACATAAGCAAAGGATATAGATGATTATTGACATATCTAATAGAAGACAACATTTGTTAAGCTATTACATTTGCTATTTTATAAAGAGTTGACAATAACAGCTTTTTTCATCGTTTGTATCATCCTACAATCTAAAGATACCATCTTGTATATGTTAAAGAACATATTTGTAGCATAATTTAATTTAATTATCTTGAAATTCTATGATCTTTATATCATTGTACATGATAAATCTTCATATAATTAATAATCTAACCAAATTTAATAATGTTGATAGTTGCTTACTAATAAACAAAGATGTTTGTGTCATCAATAAACAAATAAGAAATACATTCAATTTGATTGCTTTTTCATCTTAATTACTAAATGTATTAAACTATGTATAATTTTATTTTTATTTAATTCTCATATATTGTAAATCTTGAAAAGTACTAAATTTTTAATAACATTTTCATTTGATTATTCCTACCTCAAACAATGCAATCTCATTTGTTACTGTTGTTTTACTTTTGAAATATAACCTTGAAAAAAAGATAGATAATGTAGTTTTGGACACCTTGAATAAGGAAAAGAGTATATTATAGACAAACATATTATGTTTGTATGATAAGTTACTTTATTCATGCAATAACCTTTACATTTATTGCAAGATTCCATATTCATTCCTTTTTTAAGTGTTATGATCATTTAGTTGACAAAAATCCTCTATCATTCAGGTGTTTAATTTGATTA
The DNA here is from genome assembly GCA_020226215.1 of Sindora glabra. Taxonomy (NCBI): domain Eukaryota; kingdom Viridiplantae; phylum Streptophyta; class Magnoliopsida; order Fabales; family Fabaceae; genus Sindora; species Sindora glabra. The sequence goes on along the minus strand of CM035230.1, from coordinate 23,579,203 downwards.
TCTTAGTAGATGCTAGTGTTTTTATATTGCTTTATTGCATGTTAATGTTAAAAGGAATTATATTATGATGTTAATGGGTAAGATTTTTCCTATTATATTAATAAAGAAAAATATATCAAACAAATGCCTTTAAAGAAAAGGTAGTGTATTTTTATTCAAAATATGTAACAATATTGATATTGGGATTGGATACATAATTCCTTAAATAAGGGACATACAAGAGAATAGAACTATGAAAAGTATTTTACTGATCAATATTTTGTAAAAAAGTATCTTATGCTACAACAAGGTTATTAACATAATACAATTGATTGGATAATACAACAGTTACATAAAATTTAGACATTTGAAGTCATTTAATGCTATAATATTATATCTTTCTTTTATTGTTTCTCTAGTGTGTCTTTTTTTATCACTCTAATTTGTTAGATTTCAATGCATATTAAAATGAATTTAAAATATATTCATTTTATTAAATTAATTCATTTATATTTTAAAATTTTATAAAATGAAATTATTACAAATTATATATAAAAAATTACATATTTGACATTAGTATAGACCCATGCATAGGATGGGTTAAAAACTAGCTCTATTATATTTATATATATTTAATTAATTACAAAGAATAAATAAGAAAAATGAAACTTTGAGTGTTAGATGAAGTAGCAAAAATTACTATGCTTATAACAAATAATTAATTATAATGGAATAGGAAGGTATAAGATAGTATTAAAAAAAGTCTTAATGGAAAAAACAAAAAAAGATCAAAGTTCGTGCAACATTGCAAGTAACCATAATTTGCTTAATTATTAAAGCCTAAAAACAACACCATTAAATAAATGTAGTGTTAAACTATTAGTAGCATCAAATGGTAAAACAATAAATAGTAAATATTTAAACTAGTACACTAAACACCATAAAAGTTATTCTAAAACTTATTAAAAGGTAAGATAATTAACAAATTATAAATTAATTTATTTGGTACACTAAACACAATTTTTACCTAACACTTTTAATACATTTGGCCAGTTTATTAGTTATAAGTTAGCTTATAAACTACCAATTACTTTCTCAATTATCAATTAACTTATAAGTTATTTACACCGAGTATAGCCTACAATACTCTAGTTTATTATAAAACAGGAAATGAAAATCATTAGAATAAAAAATTAATTGTTGTAGTACAATACTTTAATTTTAATTTTAAGGTTAAAAGCTTAAAATCACATGGTGTTGTTTAAATTGGACATTGGCTTGCAACTTATGGAAAATAATTATTTTTTCCTAATAATTTGTACTTTCAAAGTAGAGTCTTATTTTTGAAAAATAAGAAAAAATGACTAATTATAATGCACATAAATTATGATAAAAAAGAGTGCACAAAATTGGATGCTTTTGCAAGCAAAATTTAATAAAAAATGAACTAATTTAAAACCCTTGATATGTACACTATACAATGATATTAGGAATGATATTACTTACAATTTTTTTATAAAATGAAAATATATTAAACCAAAACTAAAAAACATTACAAGTTTAGGCAAGGTGCTGCTTATAGCGCTATGGTTTTAAAAGAGTCATACGTGCATTTTTTAATTCATTTATCCATTAGTAGTTTCACCAAAGCTCTTGGCTTTTACTTCTAACTTTCTTAGTGCAATGGACAATTAAACACATGGCCATCTAAAAAGAGTGCTTCAGTTATATTTGGTTTTTAATTATACTATTTTTTATTATATTTATCTTATAATTATTATTTTTTAAAGAAAATTTTACTTTTAGCAATAAATAAATTTTATAATTGATTTCTTTTAATGCAATTTGATAAATAAAATATATTTTATTTAAATATTTCCATTAATAATTAATTTTTTATAAGTTTTTCATCTTAAATAAGAGAAACTTAATTATTGTTGAAAATCACAAAATTATTTTAGTCTACTATTTTGAATAATTAATATAAATTTATATTAATGTACAAGAATTTATAATTATTTGAACAAAAAATTTCAAACAACAATTTAGAGATTTTTTTTTCCTTTCACAATGTTTGATTATTGCTAGCATCAAAATAAATGTACTGTTGAACAATTAATAGTAGTAAGACAATCAATAGTTTAATATTCACTAGTAATGTCTGGAATACCTTATTGTATATAATTTTCATTTTACATATATGAAATATGGAATGAAAGAGATATATTTATTGAATGACATATTAAAGTGTATATATGATTCAAAATTGTTTAGGAATATATAGGAAAAATAGAAATGAGGATAACTTAGTGAAGCATGCAAATGAAAAGACTCTAAGGTATGAAGTAGTAGTTTAATTGTTATGTTAATTTCAAAAATCATATTAACTTTAAAAACTTTTGTTTTGTTACCCAAGAAATTTTTTTGTTAATACAAAATTTTACATGTCAATTATTGTTTGGGTAGAATGATGTTGCATACAATGCAACAAATTTTCATTTGCATTATAAAAACATTAGAAGAAAAAAGTACATAAAAAATACAAAAAAAATTAAGCAAAATGCATTTTTAGAAGAAAAAAATGAAGGAGAAAAACCATCTTTAGTAGTAGAAAAATACCAAAAATGAAAAAAATTGGAGAATCAAAACTCTTTTTTAATAGAAGGAAAAATACATAAAAATTAAAATGTGGAAAAGTGGAGAAGCAAAACCTTTCTTAATAGTAGAAAAATACATAAAAAATAAGAATTGAAAAAGCAAACCCCTTTTTAATAATAGAAAAAATAAAATAGAAAAGGGATTATCGAATCAAAATGACAAAAAGTATGAAACTTTAAGTGCCAAATGATGTAGTAGATAATTGCTATTTTTGTAGCAAATAATTAATTATAATGGTATATGAAGGAATGGAACCATATAAAAAAAATCCAAAAATTCTTAATCAAAGATAAAATTTATGTAAAGTCATAATTTACTTAATTATAAAAGCCTGAAAACAACACCATTAACTAATAAATATTTATAGTTTTACCATCAATTGCTAAAATTCTATATAAACTTGTACATCGAATGTGATCACACTATCTACTACTTTTAAGCCTCCTCAAAATGTCTTCCTCTTCCTCTTTTGTAACACTTGTAGTTTTATTGCTTTCATTCTTTGTAATTGTTACTTCCAAGCCTCGTAAACCACTAAAACTTAGTCCACCTCATCCTTTTTTGGCCCTTATTCTTTTTTACAATTATGAGTTGCTCCTTATGTGGCCATATGCATTTTTTACAAAAGACCAAATATGTATTCTAGCAAAGGTTACTAAAGATTTTGTAGTCCATATATTATGGCTTATATCATCTAAAGGCATGGTATTACCTCAAAAATTATACTTAGAATTTTCATCTCTAGACATTATTGATCTATAATTTTTCATAAGCACCTTCAAATTAATTTGGATGAGTTTAAAGAAAAATTATTATGACCTTTGGAAACATGAATGGGTTGATCACAGCTTTTACATTGACCTTGTGTAAGAATAATGCTTATGAAAAAACTTATATCCTTTGTGTAAATTTGAAAATAGGTTATCTCCTTAGAGATCTTTATAAAGAAGGTATTTTTCCTCCACCTTATTTCACCATCTTACTTTATTATAATCTAGTTATACAAACATATTTTTATTTTTATTTTCAAGTATTAAACCAAGCTACATTTACAAGATAGAAAATGTAGGCATTATTTTTAAGAAAGTGACAAGTCATAACGTGACTCTTAAATGTTACTTTTACAATTTTTTTAATCTTTAAGAGGTGTGTATGTGCATTGATTTAGGGAAGGCATCATCCACACAAATTGATTGTGCAAAACCCTTTAACAACTATGGAGGAATAGGTACAAACATGATTTTTTTTCCTAATAGAATATTTTAAGTTTATGAAATAGATTTGAATAATATGTAATAAATATGTTGTGTTGTCCTTTCAAAAATATCCAACAAAATTAGGTTTTATTGTGTCTACATCCTTTTCATTGTGTTTATTTTATTATTTGAAAAATAATTCCTTGAGCAATTATATATATACACACTAAAATTTGTGTTTTTCTTATAAAATTATAAACAAAATTGGAAAAATCAGTTTAAGAGTAGCTTTGATTAAATTAACATTAGAATATTAGATATTTCCCATAAAATTACAAGAAAATAATAAAGTTTAAAAAACTTGAATTTAGTACTAGAAGGTATAAAAAGATCTCATTATTCAAAATTTGTATAGATTGTTCAATGCACACCACAATTATTGAATATGGAATATAAAAATTTAAAAGAAATTAGGAGTATAAATTTTAAAAAAATGATACAAAAAATTTACATTAAAATTAGTTTAGTATAATAATTATAGACCTTGGATCAAAAAATTATATCTTTATTTCTTCTGAATTGAAAAAAAAATCTAACAAATACAAAATATGGACTAAATAAAATTTTCTAATGAGATCATTGATAGAAATTGAATTTAAAATCTTTAAACTCCTAAAATATACATTACTTTTTGCATTGTAAATTATGTAATAAATTTTTTTGTAAGAAAATTATATTTACAATTAGAGAATCAAATTCTATTACATTCCAAAATTTTGAGCTTAATTCAATTCTGTTTATTAATTTTAAGTCATGATTATGACTGATAGTGGATATAACCTAATAAAATATTTTTATTTTTAATTAAAAGTTTTTGACTTAAGTGATATATATATATATATATTATTTTTTTGGAGGATTTTTTTTATCTACACCCTTGCTTTGATTTTAGGATTTTGCATTGTATATTTAGTAATTTAACTATTCATACCCTAAAAAAAGATATAATAGAAAAAGGAATACACTCAAATTTGTAACAAAAATGTAAATTTCACATACATTTATAATTAATCACATATATTTATAATTAATAAATATATAAGGCTTCAAAATGAAATGGATACATAATTAATAAATATAAATTCATCTTAAAAGAGCACTAAATGAAAATTTGTACAAATTCACATAGGTGCAACGTTTAGGTTTAGCTACATTGAGTCCATGTGTCACTTAGATGGCTTTGTGTTGTAGGCTAGTATCTCTTTAGTTGAAACTGTGTAATATATGCTTGCCACTTTTGGTGAACATGTAAGCCTTCTCATTAGCCTTAAATGATAAACTCTAAACCCTAAAGATAGTAAGACATTGAAGATTTGTTGCCTATGCAATGAAATATCATGTACAACATGTCAGCAAGCCACAATCATGTTGTTGAAGCACACATGCATGTTAAGTTGCAAGATCACCCCATATATGGAGCCTCTAGGCATAATAAGTTGAAAGGGATAAATTTAAATAGGGAGAAGGACATTCCATTTGCTTGGTATATGTCACATCCCATAATTTTTAGTGTGTAAGGAATGATTATAAGTTAATATATTTAAGTCCCTAACTTGGTGTCTAGGTACCCTACCATAGGGGTGATCAGTGGGTGGCTAAATGTGGTTAATGAATGTTTTTTACCCTACTGAAGTTAACCTAATAGTGTAAAATCTTAACCATTCTTAACCAAATCCTAATGTCCAACCGAACTTAATCGAGAGAATTGGTTTCGGTTGGTTAAACACAGGTAAATTTAATTTAAAATTAGGAGAAAATTGATGCATTTGGTAACATTCCAATGCTAGAAAAATGGCCAAAACTTCCAATAAGCCTTGCTTAATTATGATGATACAATAGCAAATAATGCTAAAAGAAAGTGATAAAGTATTAAATTAAAAAATACAATCATTAAATATGAAATTTCACTTTCATTAAACATATTTAAACTCTAAAGTTTGAGTGTTTCATTTACAACTTGGAAGAATACATCAAAAAATGTCAAAAGTTCAAAATTCTTTTTTCGATATCAATACTAACTAGTTATGCATAGAGGCTTATCATCTCAAAAAAGTTTAGATTTTACCATAACACTATACTAGTGGCAAAAGGAAGCTATTCAAGCTAATTCAAAAATCTATGTGTGCTCTACTTCTATATACTCCCTAGCCTAGTATTATATAGGCCAACAACACCAAAAAATATTGCAACCCTATTGTACTATACAATTAAGTAAATGAACCATTCTAACATCAAAAGACCTTTTTAAAAGGAAAAATATTTGTAAGTTTCCAAAAGACTTTTCAAAAGGTAAAAAATTCTTAAGTTGGCAAGCTTAAACTTGCCACTAGCATATCTTTGTATTTTGTATAGCAATGGTGCCATTTACCAATCAATTTTACCACCACTATCTAGCTTTAATCAACCTATGAGGTAAAAAATAAATTAGAAATCTAGTTGGATAGCAAGAACAACACTTTCACAATGAATTAGATGCATTTACATTATGGAAAAATTACCTTTTAGTCAACAACCATAGGATGTGACTGTGATTGTTGTGCCTTTTTTTTTTATCTTCTTATCCAACATTGCAAGGGTGATTAATTTTAGGTTTGTTGCCTCTTTGAAATTCAGCTGTCACCTCTAAAAAGAAAGATAAAAACATTCATTAGTTTTATTGAGAATTTTAAAAAAGACTGATTTAAGATTTATAATTACTAATTACCTTTTTCTATATCTTCATAAGCTTGAAAATCTTTAATTATATTAATGTCTTTAAATTCAAACTTGGTAGGAATCAACTAATTTTGAATACATATTAATGCTTCTGTTGCTTTAGGGAAAGAGAGCTCTTATAAACATCTGATACACAGCTTCCTGTGCTAAATGCGGACTTAGATGTAATAGTGGACATTAGGATAACTAATATATTTGTTGCCATCTTGGATAGCACATTGAATCTAGATGCATTCAATCTCCACTAAGTTAAAATATCATAATTATCATTTTCATCAACATAAGGCTTATTTAGGTATTTCTCTAACTCATTTTTTTGCCTCAATTGTGTCCTTTTTCTTTAGGTGTGACCTAAAAGTAGCACTTATTGCCTTTTGGGCATGGCTTGCAAGTCTAAGATCCCTTGGATTTTCTGCATCTCTTAGCATGGTTTGCTGGTTTATCCCACTCCTAATAGGCTATTCATATTTAGTTGAATACCATTCATACATCTTTGACATAAATGCTTTCACATTCCTAGCCACAGTGTAAGCAAGGCTCTCTTTATAGATGTCCTCAAAAGATCATGTAATATAAGTCATTTTGTATCTTGAGTCTAAGACATTTACAATAAAAATTATTGGGTTCATATTTTCAAGTTTTCTCTAATATTTATCAAACTTTCACCTTATTTCATTTGCCATGAAAAATAGGGCAAAATCTACATTATCTTTAGATGTCCAGTTATTTATCTCACTTTGTATAAGTGAAAGATGATTATAAGCAATATTGGAAGTGACATATAATAAACTAAACAAGGATAAAGTGGCATAATAGAAAATCCTAAGGAATTTAATGAAGGCTCTTACATTTTCCTAATCCAAATTGGTTGGAACAACCCTTTTACTTTTAGATCCTTGAAAGTACAATTTGAAGTCTCCATCATCTTTTTTTAACCTTTCAAATGCCTTTCAAAATTTTTTAGCTGCTTGAAGTATTTGGTATATTGAATTCCATCTTGTAGAAATATCGAGGCATGCTAAGGAATTGGAAGTGATGTTTTCGATCTCAATGGCTTCCTTGAACTTTGCTAGCCTACTTAGAGATGACCTAACATATCTAATGGCATGTCTTATGGCAGCAATAGAATCATGGTATTATTTTATACCTCTGTTCACCATTAAATTTAGGATATGTGTACAACACTGCATATGCATCATATCCCTATCCAACACTAAACCTTTCCAATTCCTAACCTATCTTTTCAAGTATGCTATTACTCCATCATTAGAGTTAGCATTGTCTACTATTATTGTGAACACATGTTTAAGCCCCTAATAGTTCAAGTAAGATTTAATATATTTACTAACTATTTCACCTTTATGATTAGGAATAACTTGAAAATTAAGGATGCATTTTTGTAATTTCCACTTATTGTCTATAAAGTGTGTAGTTAGACATATGTAATTAAGGTTTTGTATTGATGTCTAACAATCAATGGTTAAACACACCCTTTCACAATAATTTTTTAACAATGCTTTAAGCCTACCCTTCTTTTCCATATAAAACTTAAGGTAAACCCTAGCTATGTATGCTTAGAAGGGATATCTAACTTTGGGCAAAGCCTCTTGCATATATATTTAAAACCATGCCTTTCCACAACCTTAAAAGGTTGCTCATCATATATTACAAAGAAGGCTATTCCTTGTCTACACTATTTCAAGTTAATAGTATGGGAAATGGAACTAACTAATTATTTACTAGAAGACATCCTATCAAACTCTAACAATTTTTAACTAGGGTCATTGCTAAGTGCATTTGGAGATTTAGGACACTTTAGTATATGAGCAAGCATATTTGTTGTACCATACTCTTTATTATTATATAAAAATTGAAAGCCACAGTATATACACTCAGCAGTTGGGTCATTAACCTCTTCATCTAGCACTTTTTTAAACTACTCCTATGCTAGTGACCTTTTTCTTGTTTGAATCTTAGCTTACTTCTTGGCACTAGGCTTTCTTGGCACAACTTTCATCCTTTTCTTAGGCATAATAAAAGGCTTTTTACTTATATCTTCTGTAGGTTTCTCACTTGGTGTTGAATTGATATTAGTAGCAATAAGTGGCAGGCTTGGACTAGCAATTGCTGCCTTACCAAGATTAGGTTTAGTAAGCTCCATACTTGAAATGAAACCTATAAATTAGAGAATAAATAATTAGATTAGATTTTAAATATTTTGATCATATAATATAACTTTGTCTTCAAAATTAAAATAAATATAAATCAACTTATTTCATACATGATCAAAATCATTTGATTTGATAACCAATTAACTATGTAGAATTTTATTAGAGAAGTAATTATCATACACCATTAAATATACCAGCATATACATGTATCATTCTATTCATTCACTACTTTATAAGGTGGAAGGCAAAACATCACTAAATTACAACTAGAAGTAGTGAAGATAATAAAAATTATAAAAAAAGCATTAATAAGTTACTCATAAAAATGCATATATTTATAGTCATTAACAGTTAAAAACAACCTTCAAAGGATATCATTTACTATGAAGAATTTAAAATGATGAAATGTATATATATATATATATAGTCATTAATAGTTAAAAGCAATCTTATGTTGGATATATCTCACCTTTTTCCCCATTTCATTCAAAGTTATATACTTACATTATAAATTACATTAAAAAAGTCCTTAAATTTCAATTATACCAAAAAAGCCATAGTTTTATCCTAACTACTATCATTTTGATAGAAACTTATAACAAGAATCTAGAATTGACAATAAAAATTAAAAACTCTTATTCTTATCTAACCCATTTTTTATGGAAAATCTCCATTTTGATATTTTGTAATTAATCAACTAACATATCCATCTACAAAGAGTCTTTTTTTCAAATGATATTAATAAATTAATTAATTATTATCTTTTGTGCTTTATCCTTGTTAGATACATCATTTGCAATGGAAGGGATAGGGAATGAGCCAGAATTAAAAACATTAGCAACAAGAATTTTAGAGTTACTAAGAGAGCCTACTATTGTTATCAATGATGTGCCTAACATTACCTCCAACAACAATACTACTGCTTATGGCAATGCTACAAGCATTATCAAAACATAGAGAAATTCAAGTTTTGGTGAATAGTTAAAAGCAATCTTATGTTGGATATATTTCACCCTTTCTTCATTTCATTCAAAGTTATATACTTACATTATAAATTACATTAAAAAAGTCCTTAAATTTCAATTATACCAAAAAAGTTGTAGTTTTATCCTAACTACTATTATTTTGATAGAAACTTATAATAAGAATCTAAAATTGATAATAAAAATTAAAAACTCTTATTCTTATCTAACCCATTTTTTATGGAAAGTCTCCATTTTGCTATTTTGTAATTAATCAACTAACATATTCATCTACAAAGAATTTTTTTAAATGATATTAATAAATTAATTAGTTGTTATCTTTTGTGCTTTATTCTTGTTAGATACATCATTTGCAATGGAAGGGATAGGGAATAAGCTAGAGTCAAACACATTAGTAACAAGAATTTTAGAATTACCAAGAAAGCTTGCTATTGTTATCAACAATGTGCCTAACATTACCCCCAATAACAATACTACTGCTTATAGCAATGCTATAAGTATTATCAAAACATAAAGAAATTCAAGTTTTGGTGAATTGTTAGAGGGGAGACAAGTTCAAAAGTGGTTTCTAGGACAATATTACTTAAGAGTAGTAATAAAATATGATAAGGATACAAGGTGCTTTAAGAACTTGAGTGTATGTTCATGGTCAGCCATGGCAATGAAAGATAAAGAGTTTTAGAAAGTAGGAAAGTGTAAGTTTCTGCTTCGGTTATGGTAATTTCCATCATGTGTTTAGGTCTTATCTCACAATTTAATGACTGTCTTTGGTGTACTTTAATTTGAGTTAAGTTTTTGAGCTTAAATTCTAGCTAGTTGTTTTAACTTCCCAAGGAAAAATTAAAGAAGCAACACTTGAGCTATTTGATGATTATTTTCTTTACACGTGATATGTTGCAGGTCATCATTAAGAAATACTCTAAAATTGATTTGCCTTCATTGGACAAGAAGAAGTAAGTTCTAGCCATTATAGTTAGATTCATATTTTCTAAAGAACATGTTTTTTTTTTGTCAAATACTAACTTTGCTTTTATTAATTACCTCAATTTAAGTAGATTATTCAATAATTCATTTTAGGATGTTCCATATCTAAATCTTCTGATGTTTATTTTAACAATTTTTTCCTAATTTACACTTAAAGACTATTCTCTTCTTGTTTTTTTCTTTGATGGTTTTTGTTATACTCTTTATAGAGGAATAAGGATCAATGTAGACATTTTTGTTCTATGTTTTCATAATTATTATTCTCTCAATTTGTACAAATCTCTTAACTCACTAGACATTATGTTAGAATAATAATACACTCATTCTGTTTTGATTTATGATAGCTTTAGTTTCTTGCTATTGCATAATTGCTTAAATTTTAGGCACTATGTTGCAATCAAGCACCTGATACTTGATTGTGTTGTTATTATTTTATGTATCTGGTTCCTCGAGATATGTCCATTGGGTAGTTTATTCACATTTTAAGTGATAGGCTCCATTTGAGTTGTTATGTTAGTGTAGGAAGAATATTCTTAAAACTATCAAATAGAAATTAGATATATATTATTTATTATATATGATTTGTTCATAAGCTCTATAATTTATTTTTTTGAAACTTTGTTATTAGAAATTTTATTGTAAATGTGTCATTGACTTGTCAGAAAAGATCTAGTAATTGAAACTTCCCTAAACAAATCCAAACACCACTTTACTACTAAACTAAAATAATAGATTAAATATTAGCTATTTTTTGTTACACTAATATCAAAATTTGGACTTTTGGGCTTGGAAAAATGCAAGTTGAGATGATGGTTAAGGTTGAATATTTAGGTGGGACTAAAACCATTAATGTCTTGTAATGTTCAAGGAAGAAAATTAATTGGTAGCAACTTAAAAGTCCTTATTGGAAAACATGCTTCTCCTTCTCTCTCTCACTCTGTATCTGCATTCTGTTCTTTGTGAATGGTGGACTAGAAACTCCATGGTTAATCAAGTAAGATTCATTTGGAAAGTAATTGTTAGTTGTTTAATGGTTAAGAATCTGGATATTATGATGTCTTGTTGTTGGAATTTTTTTATAGGCACAAGTCAACTCTCAAGTCTTCAAGTAATATACAAAAGAAACAATACAACTATCGAAATCATCAAATATCATATTCAAGATGGGTATACCCACTAATAAAATAAACATGTTATGTTATTATCTAGTCATAAGTTCATCACATAGAAATTAGAATCTAAAGTTAAACTTGAGTCCTAGTTCTTTATTATTCAATAGAAGATCATAATACAAAGCATTAACATTAGCTAATATTTTGAATTGCATTAGGTTCTAAAAATGAATGGTAAATCATAACCAACTTTTAAGATAAAATCAGGGAAAGGTGATTAAGAAATTAAACTAGTGCATAACAAAAAATAGAGACATGAAATCAGAAGATGAAACTAGTGCATCATAAAAAAGAAAGACATGAAATCAAAAGACTAAGCTTTTAAAAAAAACTCATAGAAAAACAAAGTTAGTAAAACACCTTGATGTAAACTCTCGACAACCTTCACTTTGCTTGCAGGCCTTTTTCTCATTATGATTTAAAAAGGTGTTTGTATTGTCAGAGTGGGACAATGGCTTCCTGGTGTGAAGTAGCTTGAGAATCATAATAAATCTGGTGAGGTAGCATTGGAAGATGAAGATGGAAGCTACAAGTCGCTCTATTAGGGTTTGTTTTTATTTTTGATAGGGGTAAAGGAAGATTCAGGAAACTTCTGGGCAAAAAGATCGGATATTTTGTATTGTATATTTTCAATTTTTCCTCTTTAGCCCTAAAATGATATCTCACTAAAACATATATACCCACCTTTTAGTTAGTTTCAATTTAATATAGTTAAGTACATAAAAATCGTTACCAATCAAAATATAAAAATTTGCAAGCAAAATCTTTTGAATTCACCTAAATTGGTTATTTTACCCAATCTTAACTAACTAACTTTGGGTTTAGTTGGTTGGTTAATGTCGAGTAGGCAATTTCTGATCACCCCCTGCCAGGCCTTTCTAATACTTCACCCTTTTCATAAGCATTTTGAACAAAAGCCCTTTAAATAAGAGTAAATATACTTTTTTTTGAGTTATTATAAGTCCTTTTCTTAATGCTTCAGGTGTTTGATTCACATGAGAACACATTGACACAAAGACCAAATTCTTAGAAAAAATTAAAAAATAAAATTTATTTTTTTAGTTATTAGTTAGTAATATTAATAACAAAGAATAACATATATTTTAATATTAAAATATGTAATATATTAAAAATTTGAGGATTATAAAACAAGCTTCTCGAAGTCTTTTGAATTCTCCAACCATGCTAAAATTATCAAAATACCATAAATTTGAGAAAATCAAGAAAAATAGTACACAAGTTGGATTGATCCTAAATTTTAGCCACAAGTCCTCTACAATGTGCTTAATTTTTTCTATCAAGTCTCACCTTAAAATGAGCATATTTACTAATCAAATTGTCACAATTACTAGCTTATGACACTCTACCCTCGAGTTGCTACATGTCTATAACATCTTTCATAACATGCCAACATGTGTGAGAAAAATGTTCCAAAATGGAGTGAGTAATCTTTTAAAGTTAATCTTTTTAAAGATTTTTCTAGTGGAAATGGTGGTTTGTTGCATGGCATTAACACAAATCCAATTGTCTAAAGCATGAGAAATGGATTTTGGTTAATAAGTAACTCATGATAGGCTATTTGAAAAAGACTAATAGGGACATAGCAAATTAGCCCTTAAAAAAAATCAAAATTTTGAATTGTGGACCTGAGCAAGAATATGTTGAAAATAAGATGAGCTTAGCTATGTGTTATTGTAAAGGAAGTGGAAGCTTGCGAAAGACTTAATTGTATGTTGAAGTAGAGGCCAAAACCTTAAAAGAAGGTCATTAAGATGGAGAAAGTACTTTATGGAGGTAGGTGTCAGAAGTAATTGTAATGATTCCAATAAGTTAAGCTATAACATTGCATTAGAGTGCATTATGTGGTGTGATCTAAATAGTAGAGCTTTTACTCTAAAAAGGTGTTTTATGTGTCGATATTAGTCGTATCATTGCACTTTATGTTTCAAAAATGGTGTTTTATGCATATGAAATATTGATTTGGTTGATAGTTGATTACTATCCTCATCATGGTTATTGATATATGAATGGTTATGTTATTTCTGGTTTGCTCTTGGCCATCAAATTCTTGTTTTTTAGGTTCCACTTGTTGAATAAGGTCATTTATAAATTTTTATTAGTACAAAAGTTTACAAGTCAATTATTGATTGGGTAGAATAATGATGCATACAAGGTAATAAATTTTGTTTTACACTAAAAAATACAAAAGAAAAATACATAAAAAATAAAAAATTAGAGCAGCAAAACACCTTTTTTAAAGTAAAAAAATAAAAAAATAAAAAAATAGAGAAGCAAAACCTTTTATTAGTAGTAGAAAAAATAAAAAAATGAAAAATTGGAGAAGTTAGGCCTTTTTTTAGTAATGGAAAAAATTCATAAAAATGAAAAAATGGAAAAGCAAAACCATTTTTGGTAGCAAAAGAATATATAAAAAATATGAAAGTTGGAGAAGCAAAACCTTTATTAGTAGCAAAAAAATACATAAAAATGTAAGAATTAGGAAAGCAAAACCTTTTTTACTAATAGAAAAAATAGAATAGAAAAAGGAATTATGCAAACAAAATCATAAAAATATGAAACTTTAAGTATAGTATGAAGTAGTAGATAATTGCTATGTTTATAGTAGATAATTATAATCATATATGAGGGAATATAACTATATATAAAAAAACCCTAAAATCTCTTGATCAAAGATCAAGTTTGTGCAAAATCACAATTTGCTTAATTACTAATGCCTAAAAACAACACCATTAACTAAAAATATTTGCAATTTTACCATCAATTCCCAGAATTCTATATAAACTTGGATATCAAATATCACCACATTATCACTCTAAATCCCTATTCTTCTAAGCTTCATCAAAATGACTTTCTCTTCCTTTTTCTATGAAACTTCTAATTACATTGCTTTCAATTTCTATCATTACTATTTTCAAGCCTTATTGACCACCAAAACTTAGTCCACCTCCTCTACCTTTTCCTTCACTAACCCCAGTACTTTTTAACCATTATGAGTTGGCTCTTATGTGATCATATAAATTTTGTTCAAAATATCAAATATGTATTCTAATAAGGTTACCAAAGATATTGTAGTCCATGGATTATGGCATATGTCATCTAAAGGCATTGTATTACCTTGAAGATCATACTTGGAATTTTTATCTATGGACATTGTTAATTCATGCTTATTTATAAGAACCTTCATGACAGGGAGTGGAAGTTGAAAAATATATTTCTAGTGCATTAGAAATAAAATAATAATATTAAAATTAAATACTTTATTGATATATAAATTGAATATTAGATAAATAAAACTCACCAATGGGTCATATATATGTATATACACACTTACTAATCTTAAGGAAATAACAGACTAAACTTAATGATGTAGGACTTAAATTATTTATACTAAACTCCTAAATTTAAACTTTTTAGTTTACTTAATATGGAACTTCATAAAAATATGAATAATAATAAATAAATAACTAACATAGCAAATAATTTTGAAAATTTTTCTTGAAGTTAATTTGATCTATCTTTTCCATGAACTTAAAAGATTTAACATTTATATTCGTTCCTTCTACTTAAGAAAAACTTGACCTTGAGTTAATTTTTGGATATATTAATTCTTCAAAAGAAAAATGCTTGTACAAATAAAAAATATTAAAATTCTCTAAAATTCCCCAATCATCAAGCAAGTTAATAACATAAGTATTATAATTGATTTTCTCTAAAATCTTGTATAGCCTATACTTCTTTTGTCGTAACTTGTTATCTTTTCTAATTAGGAATCTCTCTTCTCTTTTGAAAATGATAATTATATCTCTTTCTCAAGATGTCTTGTATCTTCTATACTCATTTTTTGTTATTTTATAGTTTGCATTTGAGCCTTTGATTCTAACATCTTCTTAAATAGATTGAACTTGTTTTGCTGTATGGTTAGTGGCTATACTTGAATTGGGAACTTTAGGTAGTTAAGCTAAATCTAATAGGGGTGTTGGAACCTTCATATAAATAATAAAGAAATATGATGGTCTTGTTATGTTTTTTTTTACATTATTATAGGCAAATTCAGCTTAGGCTAGTGCAAAATCTTATTGCTTTGGTTTATCTTCACAAATGTTAGAATAAGATTTCCTAAAGTTCTATTTGTTACTTTAGTTTATCAGTAGGTTTGTGGATAAGTTGTGCCACTAAAGTTTAGACTTACATCAAAATACTTCTAATTTTGATAGAAATCTAAAATGTCTATTAGATGTGATAGCTTTATGAACACTATAAAATCTAACAATTTTTTTAAAGAATAGTATTAAAATATGCATAGCTTAACAAATCTTACAACATAAGATGAAATATGACATCTTTGAAAATTTATCTATCACCTAAAGAATAGAATCTACACATATTGTGTTTTGGGTAAGCTTAGCATAAAATCCATTGATAAATCTACCTAAATGTCATTTAGCATAGGTAATGACATCTAAAGTCTTGTATTTTGGGTACGCCTTTTAGAAACTTAATAAATAGGACATTTTTGCACAAGTTTTCCTATATTTTTCTTTAATTAAGGCCAATAGTATTGCTCTTCTATATTGATTATTTTTCTTGTCTCTTCCAAGATGTCCACTAGCCTTTCTTCATGAAGATTGTGGATAATCTTTTCTCTAAGAGACACTTTAGGGATGTAGTGTTTATTTTCTTTGAATGAGTAACCTTTTAGCATATGAAAGTCACTTAATGGCCACTTCAATAAGTATTTTTCCCATATATTCTTGAAGCTTTCATTTATTTAGTATAATTCTTGTAAAAGCTATTCTTTTACTTAAAGCATTTGCTACATAATTGAAATCTCCTGACTTGTGCTTAATTACATATGCAAATTACTTTAAATATAATGCCTACTTTACATGCATCTTGTTTAGGTGCTTTTAGCTCTTGAAGTGTTTTAATGCTTTACAATCTAAATAAATGATAAACTCTTTAGAAATCAAGTAGTACCCCCAATGCCCTAGTGTTTGGACTATTGCATAAAGTTTTTACTCATGAGTTGACCATTTTTTTATGCTTCATTAAGTTACTCACTATAGAAAGTGATTGGTTTGCCTCCTTAAGAAAGAGCTCCTTCAATTCCAACTCCACTTGTTTTGTATTTAACCTTAAATAATTTTTCAAAATTATGTAATGTTAAGACTAGAGTTGTGGTTAACTTTTCTTTTAGCTTGACAAAACTCTTCTTAGCTTCTTTAGTCTAGTGAAACCTTCCTTTCTTTAAACAATTAGTAATTGGTGCATAATATTACTGAAGTTTTGAATAAACCTTCGATAAAATGTTGCCAAATGATGGAAGCTTTTGACTTCATTGATGTTCTTTGGTGTTGGCCATTTTTTAATTGCATTCATCTTTTCTTCATCAATATGTATACTTTGAGTACTTATGATAAACCTTGAGAAGATCAAGAAATTGGTCATAAAGTTACATTTCTTCAATTTAACGTATATGTCATAAAGAATATTCACAATTTCATTGAAGTGACTTTTGTGCTCATTTAGAATTTTATTATATATAAGGAAGTCAACAAAGTAGATAACAATAAATTTTTTAGTGAATGGCTTAAATACTTGATGTATGAGATGCGTAAAAGTACTCGATGCATTAGATAGTTCAAATGACATCATTAGCCTTTCATATAAGCCATTTCTCATTTTAAAAGCTATTCTTCATTCATTGCCTAGCCTTATGTGAATATGATGGTATTTACTTCTTAAATCAATTTTAGCTAACACGATTGAGCTTTGGAATTAATCTAATATGTATTCCATTCGAAGCATGGGAAAACTATATCTAATGGTTATTTTGTTAATGGCATGACTATTAACACACATCCACTAACATCCATCTTTTTTTGGTGTTAATAGGGTGGGATTTGTGCATGGGCTCATGCTTTCTTGGATGTATCCCTTGTGAATTAACTTCTCCATTTTCTCTTTTAAGAGTTTATTTTCTATTGGACTTATATCATGATGGGGCAAGTTTGGTAAACTTAATTTTGAGATTAGTCAATATGATATTAAGTATCCTTCATTGGTAAAGGTACATCTAGTAAATCATTTAGAATGATATTTTTGAATTCTTCCAACAAGAGCTATAATAGGGGTGGTATGTTAGCATCAAGAGTTTTTTCCCCTTAGATAACAAGTGCAAATGTCTCTTGAGTTTCTTTAAAGTCTTTAACAAATTCTTTTTTTAAATTCAAAATAGTGAGAAATGATTTTTCTTCTTCTTTAGAAGCTTTGGTTGTATTTGAGTTTTTATTAATAGGTGGAATAACTATCTTCTTGTCTATCCACTAGAATGTATAAAAATAATCCTTACTACAATAAGTTACATAGAATCCATGTTGATTATATCACCAATAACTTCATTCTTGTAAGTTTTTCTAATTGAGATTGGAACTTTGCAAATTTCTATCACCTTTATAAGTGGTCCTTTCTCGATCTATTCAATTTGATAGGGCATGGTATGAGCTTTTGTTGGCAACTTTAGATGTTTAAGTAACGTCCTTGATACAATATTCTCTTAATTATTTTTTTTATAATCATATCACATATTTTCTGATTAATTGAATATTGTGAGTGAAAATTTTTGTTATGTTTAGATGAATCTTCTTGCATTTGAATGTATGGTAACTTTTTAACCACATAAAATACACGCTCTCTTTCTTTATTAGTAATTTCAATGTCCTTTAACTTTTCACCTTCAAAAATATCATCTTTTTTTTCATGTTTTCATTATGTTTTGTTATATTGATGGATTTGCGTGCATGACTTTTATTGGATTGTTATCCTGATTCATCACATTTGATACACTTGCCTAGTATGGGTTTGGCATAAGGATTCTTGGTCAATACATTTGATTATGCTGATTTGATAAGTTTCATTGTTCCATCTACACTTGTATTGACTTGTTGATTAAAATTTAAGGATTGTCCTCCTTTGTTTACATTTGATTTCTCTTTATTTCAAATTGTTCAAGCATGTTTTATCAAGATGAATGCATAATTGAAGAATTTGTAAATGGTTATGATAGCAACATTTAACCTTTAATGCCATGTTGTGTGCCTTTTCAACTATCCAAATTAGAGTTAAAGACATTGTGTTTCTGATCTTGAAGTTTAAGTCATTGATGTAATGAGTAATTTTTTATTCATCTATCTCTAGCAAGTTGCATTGTGCCAAAATCTTAAGAAATTCTTTAGTATATTGGGTCATAATTTGATTACTTTAAACATAATTTTGATATTATTGAAAGAGATGTTGTTGATAATTTAGAGGGAGAACTCTTCTTTAGAAAAGTTTTATTCATCTCCCACCAAGTTCTTACTATTTTTTCCTTGCCTCTAATGGTTGTTTTGTAGATTGTCCTATCAAGCAACTACTCCCCTTTTCAACTTGTATGTGACATCTTTCACTTTTTTTTTATTATTTTGAATATCCATCATGTTGAAGAAATTCTGCACCTCATATATCTAGTCTAGAAGTCTTCAATATTAAGTTGCCTTTAAAGCTAGGAAGATTAGCTTTTATGTAATACTCTTCATTTTTTCAATTATATGGTCTCTTTATATGATATTTTTCATATTTAGAGATAAATCTTCATTAAAAACTTTTAGCCTTTGTTGATGATGGTTGGTTTGATAATTGTTATGTGGCTTTTGTCTTCCATTATGAATACAATTGTGAACTCTTTAGACATCTTCTATGTCTTTGGTAGCATCTTTAGAGTCTTCATTGGTGTTCTCTCTTTTTTGAATCTATAGGTTTATGATGATTAATAAGTTAGTTGAAAGCACCACCTCTTATTCATTTATCTTTATCATCTCCACAAAACTTCTTGGCATCTACTTCTAAGTTAGTGAGCATCTTGTGGATCTTATGGAGTTCATAGGTTATTCTTTCTTCTTGAGTTTGCATCACTACTTAAAAGGCTTTAATCCTATGAACATTGTTAATGGGAAGGTTCCTGCTATCTTTGCTATCATTACTAGTCGTCATCTTTAACCTTTAATTTCAAATTTTTGATCATTGATTGCACTCTAATGCCACTCGATATAGGATGGAAAGCAAAAGTGGGAACATATATTTCTAACACACTAGAAATAATAATATTAAAATTAAATACTTTATTAATACTTAAATTGAATATCAAATAAATAAAATTTCCTAATGGGGTGTATATATATATGTATACACCCACATATACACTAATATGAAGGAAATCACCCATCAAATTTAAGTGATGTGGAACTCTAACTATTTATATTAAATTCTTAAATTTCAATTTGTTATTCTATCCAATGTGACACTTCATTAAAAAATAATAATAGACAAATAATTAATAAAATAACTAAATTTGAAAATTTTCATTGAATTTAATTTGATCAATCTTTTCTATAAATTTAAGAGATTCAACATTTGCATCACTTAAATTGTTTTAGTTGAGTTTAAAGCAAAATTGTTATGAGCTTTGGAAACATGAATGGGTTGATCACGGCTCCTACTTTGAGCTTACTTGGGAACAATACTTGCATAAAAATAATTTCCATTGTTTTAATTTGAAATAGCTTATCTCCATAGAGATCTCATATTCTTCTTCCACTTTATTTCACCATCTTACTTCATACTTTATAATCTTTTATTTTTAGGCATTAAACGTAACTACATCTACAAGATAGAAAATGAACACAATATTTTTAAAAAATTGACAAGTCACAATGTAATTCTTAAATGTTACTTTTACAATAGTTTCTTTTATTTTTGGGAGGTATGTATGTGCACTAATCTAGAAGAGGCATTATTCGCACATATTTATTGTGCAAAACCCTTCATCAATTGTGGAGAAATATGCACAAACAAAGTTTTCCCCAATAAAATATTTTAAATTTCTATAATAAATTTGAATAATATGTAATAAATATGTTATGTTGTCCTTTCTCGAACATCTCGGAAAATTGGGATATGTTCTGTTTACATCCTTGTCATTGTGTTTGTTTTATCATTTCAATGAATAATTCCTTGAGCAATTATATATATGTATATATAATTTGCATTTTTTTCCTCTAAGTAGCTTTGATTAAATTAAGCTTATGGTATTAGAGACTTTCCATAAAAGTACAAGCAGATAATAGAGAATTATGGAAAAAAAATTGTATTCCGTGCTAGAAGGAATCAAATTATCTCATTATTCAAATTTTGGGTAGGTTGTTCAGGGCACGCCACAATTATTGAATATGGATTCTTAAATTTTCAAAGAATTCAGGTGTATGAATTTAAAAGAAAGATGGATAAAAAATTTTTACATTAAAATTATTTTAGTAAAATAATTATAGAACATAGATAAAAAAATCATGTCTCAATTTCTTTTGAATTAAAAAATGACAAATAAAAAATGAGGACTAGATAAATTTTTGTGATAGGATCACCAACAGAAATTGAATTTAAAATCTTTAGACATCTAAAAATTACACTCTTTCTACACCCTAAATTATCTAATCACTCTTTTTATAAGGAAATTATGTAAGCACTTGCAATGCTTAGTCACAAGTTGACGAAAAAAATTTAACATTTATTCATCAGAGTATGGATGAAAAAAAAAATGCTACATATATCTACAAATTAATGATAAAAAATTGTATCTGGAGAATCAAATTGTATTACAGTTCAAAAATTTGAGCTTATTTCAATTCTGTTTATTAATTTTAAGTCATGATTATAATTGATAGTGGACATCTGAATAAAATAATATTATGTTAATTGAGAGATTTTGATTTAAGTGGTATAAATATTGCTAACTGAGGAAATTTTTTTTTCTCTACATCCTTGATTTAATTTTTTAGATTTTACATTATATATTTCATGATTTAACGATTTCTAGCCTAAAAATGAGATGTAATAGAAAAAGAAATACACACAAATTTTTGTAGAAGATGTAAATTTCACAAATATATATATATATATATTAAGCTTTAAAATAAAATGTATAAATAAATAATAAATATAAATTCATCTTAAAAGAG
The DNA here is from genome assembly GCA_020226215.1 of Sindora glabra. Classification (NCBI taxonomy): domain Eukaryota; kingdom Viridiplantae; phylum Streptophyta; class Magnoliopsida; order Fabales; family Fabaceae; genus Sindora; species Sindora glabra. The sequence goes on along the minus strand of CM035230.1, from coordinate 23,557,212 downwards.
CACGAAATTGAAATTTGTACAAATTCCCATGAATCTAATGTTATAATTAATTAATTAATCAATAATTAAATATATGTAAGGCTGCAACATAGGGTTAGAATACATTGAGTTCATGTTTTTATTTTTTCTTTTTGGGTGAAAACATAGAGTTCATGCATTGCTCATATGGTTTTGTCCTCATGCTGCCACGTGTCTTCAACAATTTTCATAACGTGTGAGAAAAATGTTCCAAAGTGAATGATCTTGAGGTCAATTGGTAACTTGAGTAATCTCTAGCATGCAACATGAATCCAGCCGTCCTGAGCATGACCCATGGATTTTGGCCAACAGGTAACTTATGATAGGCTGTTCGAGAGAGATCATGTGGGACACAGCAGACTGGCCCTCAAAAAATCGAAATTTATAACTGTGGGTCCGAGCAAGAATATGACAAGAATAGGACGAGCTCAGCTTTGTGCTGTTGCAGTTGGAGGGGAAGCAAAAGCTTGAGAAAAAGTTAATTGTGAGCTGGAGGGTAGGCCGGGACCTTGAGGGAAGGTCGCTAAGACGAGAAGGTACTCTATGGAGGAAGGTGGCGAAAGCAATCGCAACGATTCAAATGGGCTGAGCTGCAGTGGGCAGGGAGGTTTTTCTTCTAAAATCCAGCGTTATCGGCTTGGAATTAGATGTAGCTGGTGGATAGCGTCGCATTGGAGTGCAGTGTGCGGTGCAAGTGCGGCGCAATCCAGGTGGTAGAGTTTTACTCCGACAGGGTGCTCGGGTCAGTTGGGTTGATATATATGGATATATGGATATCAGGGGAGACTGATCAACTTCTGTTGTGTCTTTACTCTGGGAGATTAGTTGGGAATCCCAAAAGATGAATTTTTGAGCTGGGGGTTTGATAAACCTAAAATTAGTGCTGGGGGACTCTGATTCATTGACTTGGACTATTGGTACTTCAGATCAGAGCAATTAAAACTTTCTGATGCATCCTTTAATAATTTACTATGAAGCGCGGATATGATACGTGTGTCGAGTAGGATTCAATACAGCGAGCAAATACGGTAGTTTTTAAAACATTAGGATACAAGATACGCTTGGAATACATATAAAAAATATAAACTTCAACTAAGAACATTAGTATTTAAAAAACTAAAAATATATATTTGTTATTAATATGCTAAAAAAAAAGAAAAGTGGATGATAATATTTCAATTATAGAAATAATATAGAACTGATTTGATAATATATTTATATTTAATTGAATTTGAAAATTAAACAAAAGAAATTTGTTTTTGTGCCTTTCTCACAGTAAAACATATTTATTTATTTTTTTGTACAAAAAGTTGCATTTAACAAAAAATAAAAAAAAACTAAGTCTAAAATAGAACAATTAGTTTGAACCAAAATTTTGAGAATCACAGCCAAATTTCAAATAACCAGAGCCGCACCCAAATTCTAAAATAAGAAATTTAAAATCCTATGCAGTCCAAAAAATTGTCTATTTTATCAGTGACATTCAAATGGCAGATTTGCAATCCTGCCTTACTCAAAGCATGCCTCTGCTGCCTATTGATTTTACTGATTGTATTGAAAATGATGCATGCTACGCATTTTGCAGCTCAATATGGTCAGACAGCTTCCCTTTACCACATTGTATCAAATGGAATGCTGACCCTGATATTCCTGATGGTGGAAGAAGTCCCTTGCATTGCTAATTGCTAATTAAGAAATCTAATTCACTCCAGTTCCTTTTCTTCTCCATAATAATTCCATTTTTTATATATAAAAATATCTGTTTTTTCCCCTTCTTTCCTTGTTATATTCCACTCTCTGGTTGTAATATGTATTATATTTTCTGTATTTATGTTGTAAGATAATTTTCGAACTTGCCAAGACTTCACCTGGAATGGTGATTTCCTCTTTTCATTTCAGTGAAGACAAAAAGCTTAATACATAATATTATTGTGCGCTACCAAAGCTATTCTTTTGTATTTACAATTGAATTCTTCTTAACAATTCGGAGTGACTTTCTGGTCCTACTTTGCTTATCTCTCTGTTTCTCAGGACAAAGTCATTCAAATGTCTCCCAACTCATCGTCTTCTTTCTTATTTATTCTGTTAAAATTTTCTTTTTTTCCTGTTACTGATATATTTTCATTTTTTTCCTGATGTACAAATATAGTGAATCGGCTTCCCTTTGTGGTGCTTCACTGGCTTCACATGCCCCTTTCCCCTTTACACTGCCTCATTGAACGCCTTCCACCTTACTGAACTACATATATAATTATTCAGGGCTGCCTACAAAGGTTTTGCTGATTGCATAGCCTTCTCTTATTTCTGGATGTTTATAGGGGACGTCAGGATAAAGAGGGTGTGTTCTAATGCTCTTTGCTGATATTATTTCTTGGATTTATTTTTCTTAAACTATGGAAGCACTGATGTTTTTATATGATGACCATTACTTAGGTTGAACTCCTCTTCACTGAGCTGCTATCAAGGGTAACTTGGGGGCATATATTATCTTAGTATGGGCTGGTAAGAAGGAAAACTTAATGGTGACTGATAATACTGGCCACACACCTGGGCAGTTTGCATCTGATAAGAATCACAGACAAGTTGCTTTTTTCCTTTTTGGTGTTTTCCAATCATTACATTGCAACATCTTGAAGTTTTTTGTAATATATAAGCTAAGATAGTCAGGGAAGTTTCATGTAAAACATGGAAGAATTTCTGATTTTTAGTGAATTGCTACTACTATTTTTAAAAGAATAATACAACGTTTACCTTGTCTAGTGTTTGTATGTGCCTTCTGAAATCAAAGAAAGATTATTCTACTTTAGGTGTGCTATTAAAAATCCGAGAACATGGAATATATGATGTTGCCAATATTACTCATAAATAATGCTTTAGCCAGTTAGTGTACTTTGTAATATGAAGATTATGCTCTGGTTAAGAGGGAATAAGTTTCACCGGTCTGCTAAATTTTTGAAACTGGGAGTTGCTCCTGCACTTTGGTGTATAATTCATGTGCTCTTGGTCACCTATATTCATTCTGTCATCATGGGTATCTACCTTGACTTTTACATTTTAAGTTATGCAGCTCTACTACGTGAAGGATGTATCCTCGTCCTTTCTATTTCTTTCATTTATAAAATTATATTCTTTCCATTTTTACAGCAACAAATCTTCCAAAACTGATGGCTGCCGCTGGCCCCTTTGCATGGTTTGGATCCTAAATCTGTTGAAGAGGCTGTGCGATCTCAAACGGGCTGGGAAGTCGAAAAGACTAGGCCGTCGAGGAACAATTTGCCAAGCTGTGGCAGGGACAATGGATTCCAGTGTCAGAAGGAATGAAGATAACATGTGTGGGAAAAGGAAGGAATTGGAGGAGAAGCTTGAATTGAGTGAGAATATGATTAAGAATTTGCAGCCAGAAGCAATAGCCTTGAAGGCTGAATTGGATGAGGTTTGAAATGTTTCAATGTGGAATTGAAGTCTCAGAACAAAAAACTGGAAGAGGATCGAAGTTAAGACGGTAGCAGATGGTACAATTTTTTATTCTTTTTACTAGGTTTTTTAAAATTTTGATTCAAAGTGCTTGAATGTGTTTGTGCTTTTGTATGAGAGTGTTCCAATTAATTGTTGTTTTCCCTCGTGTTTATACTTTCAATTCCAAGTGTGATCGAACCATTTATAAACTGCTGTTTGTTTATGTTTTCCATGTCCTTGAATTTTGATTCACATGTTGATAGGAAAAACAAAGCACTAATATCAGTCTTAGGCAGATTCCTATAATAGTAGTTTATGAGTCATTATTTATTCATAAATGAAATTGACTTTTATCTTGGACCAGAGTCCCAAATTTAAGGACATAAGGAAATTCATTGCTGACAATTGGACAGATCAAATGTTAAAAATGAGCTTAATAATAAAGCAATTTTTGTTGGAGCACCTATAGCTATACATGTCAATCCAGGGGCTGCAAATATAGGAAGAAAATCTCCATCCCATCCATGTCTGCCGCCACATCCACCACCAGTGTTGCCTCCAATCCCATCCCGACCTTTAGCAAAAGTCACAACACACAAAAAGTTCAGGCACTTGTTGATTATTTCACTCATTAAACAAGCTAGAGGGGAAGACATATTTAAAGATAGCTGGGAATCATCATAGACCTGTAGCTATTAATGCACACAATAGCATTGTTGGAGAAATTCAGAACCGTTCTGTTCTGCTCATCTTTTAGTAGTAAGCATTTGATCTCATGTTCAATTGGTTTGGTTGGCTAGCTTACGTTGCTCTTTAATTTTACCTTAGTGTATCTACTGTTAATGACTGATTATTTTTGTTCCAGATAAGGGCAGACATAGAAACATTCATTAATGACCTTATAAAAATGGTGGTAGATGGAGCCTACACGGATATAGAAGATGTCTTAAAGTTTATAGATTGGCTTGATGGTGAACTGTCATCATTGGTAAATTTTTAACAATACTATTAGTATAAGAGGAAAAATACAAACCAGTAACATTTGTGTAGTTTGTTAGTGATTTAGCATTAGTTGATTCAGAAATTCCATATTATTTCCCAAACAAGCATGCTGCTTAAGCATTTAAATGTCATGTCCTTCAAGTATTATTATCTTCACCATAGTTTCTTATTTGTTTTGCATTGCTTAGTGATTTTAATTTAGCCTCAGTTTTCTATTAACTATAGTTGAAAGGTAAAGCTGATCTGAAAACTGTATATTTTCATGTATAATGGATTGTTACATTTTATAGATAAATGCCCATAATTATCTTTCTAAAATAGGGCTGAATTATAGGAACAAATCTACCCTAATTGTCTATGCTAATATAGATCAGATTTATAAGAATAAATTTGATTGATTATCTATCCTAATAAAGAAAAAAGATATTGTGCAAAAAAAGAAATACAATTAAAATAGAATCAATTAAAGATAACAAGGAATTAGCAGAATCAATCAAATAAAATCTCAACAACTATTAATTAAAGAAGAATTTGTATTGCCATATCTTCAATCGAGTTATACAATCACTATTTATGATATAATATAGAGTACATACTATAAGATATAAGTGATGTGAGACTTATCTACTAACACTCCCTCTCAAGTTGAGTTATAGATATCAATCATACCTAATTTGTTACAAATTTCATCAACTTATTTCCGTGGAAGAATTTTAGTAAATAAATTAACTAATTGTTCCTCTATTCTAATATGTCTAAGATTGATAACCCTTTCTTGTAACTTCTGTTGAATAAAATGATAGTCAACTTTTGCATGTTTAGTTCGTTCATAAAAAAATTAGGTTTGAGGTAATATGAGTAGTAGTTCGATTGTCACACTGCAATTGCATAATCTCATGAGTCTTGATGTCAAGTTGTTGAATAAGGTAATTAACTCATATAAGTTTAGACATAGCATGAGCCATAACTTAGTATTCAGACTTTGCACCAAAGTGAGATACAACTACTTGTTTCTTACTCTTTCATGACACAAGGTTTACCCCAACAAGTACACAATACTGAGAAGTTTATCCTTGATCTGTAGGACATTATGCCCAGTTTGTATCAGAAAAAACCTTCATTCTATAATGACCATGATTTTTATATAAAACTCCTTGACCAGGCACTTTCTTGAAATACTTCAGAATGTGTAAGAGCATCCCGGTCGAAAGTTCTTGGGGATTTTATAAATTGAATAACCACACTTACTGAAAAGGCAATATCAAGCCTAATTATAGTAAGATACTTCAATTTTTCCACTAATCTCTTGTATTGCTCAGGATCTTCAAGTAACTCCCTATCTTTTAGATTAAACTTAATATTTGTAATCATAGGATTTTCACATAGTTTAGCACCAATCATTCTTATTTCATTTAAGAGGTCAAATACATATTTTCTTTGAGATAAGAAAATCTTTTTTCTTCCTTAAGCAATTTCAATGCCTGAGAAATACCAAAGTGCTCCTAGGTTTTTAGTTTGAAAGTTAACTTGAAGAAAAGCTTTCAATTATGAAATTCGTAGTTTGTTACTTCCTATGATTACAATATTGTTAACATATATAAATAGAAGAATACATCTTGGACTAGACTGCTTGTAGAACATAGAATGATCATGATCACATTTTATTTTGAATTCTGTCACCACTTCATTAAATCTTCCAAACTAAGTTTGAGGAGATTGTTTCAATTTATATAATGATTTGTTCAAACGTAGTACCTTTCCACACTTCCCCTGAGCAATAAATCTAGGTAGTTACTCCATATATGTCTTCTTATATAAATCTCTATGTAAAAAGATATTTTTAACATCCAACTAGTGAAGAGACCAGTCATGAATAGTAGCAAGAGAGATGAGTAATCGAACAGAAGTAATTTTAGTCATAGGTGAAAGGGCTCTTGAATAATCAATACTATAGGTCTGAGCATACTCTTTAGCTACTAAATATGCTTTCAAACGAATAACAGAATCATTCGGATTCACTTTTATTGTAAATACCCATTTGTAATTAATGAATTGTTTACTATTAGATAAAGGTACAAGATCCCATATTTGGTTAGCTTCAAGAATTATTATTTTTTCTCCATAATAGCACGTCACCCATAATGAGAAAGAGTTTCGGAATATAATTTAGGAACAGTAATAGTATCTAAAGAAGTAATAAAGGATCGAGAAGAAGCAAGTAAAGAAGAATAAGACATGTAGGTGGAAATGGAATAAGGGTGGTGAGGGTTACTTTTTTGAGTACAAGTATGAGTACCTTTTTGGTGAGCAATAGGGAGATCCAAATTAGAAGATACTGGAGGATTTGATGAGAAAAAAGCTGGTAGAGGCGATGAAGTTGATGGACTATTTTAAATTGAGTCTAGATCAGATGGTTATTGCTTAGCCGGTGGAAGAGTTGTTGGTGGTACTTGCACTCTACAAGAATAAACAAATTGAATGAGAGGTCAAACTAAATTCTGTTGTGGAGGAACTTATAAATCTAGTGAGGGAGATGATACAAGAAAGTATTCATCAACATGGTCTGATTCTAGCAAGGCGGAGGAAGATGGAGAAGGCCCAAAGAACGGGGTAAACTCAAAAAATATAACATTAGAAGATACAACATAGCAATTTAACTCTGGAGAAAAATACTTATACCCTTTTTAAGTATGAGAATAATTAAGAAAGATACATTTCAAAGACCGAGAGTCCAATTTAAATATCTGAGAATGGTTATTATAGACAAAACATGCACATCCAAAAATATATGGAAAAATAGGAAATAAGGGCTTAGAAGAAAACAAAATAAAAAAGGGTATCTAATCATCAAGAACAAAAGAAGGCATGCGATTGATTAGAAAATAAGCTGTAGAAACCACAACTACCCAATAAACTTTTGGAACTTTCATTTCAAATAAAAAAACTTGAGAAATGTCTATTAAATGTCAATTTTTTTTAGCTACTCCATTTTATTATGGAATAACAACACAAAAAGACTGATGAATTATACCATGCTATGACAAATAAGTTGAAAATTATGTAAAGAAATATTCTTTAGCATTATCACTCTGAAAATTATAAATAGTTATCTGGAATTGATTTGTAATTTTAGCATGAAAAGTACAAAAAATATTAAACAACTTTGAATGATTTTTCATTAAGTAGAGCCAATTCATTCTTGAATAATCATTTACAAAAGATACAAAATGATAAAAATCAGATTTTGAAATAACTAAGTAAGGCTCCTAAATATTTGAATGTACTAATTCAAATAGGGATAAAATTTGTTTATTAATTCTAGGAGCATATGACTGATGATACTATTTAGCAAATTGACAAGATTCACAATTTAAATGAGAGATAAATGCTAAGTAGGACATAATTTCCGTAAAAAGATCAATAAGGGGTGGCCAAGGCGATAGTGCAATTGATGTGGAGTGAGAGTAGTAGCGGCAACAGCATTGATTGAGAGACTGTCATCCAACACATACAATCCCTAAATCCATATTCCCTAATAAAAATCTTTTTCATCAATAGATTTTGAAATACACAATAACTAGAAAAGAAAAAAACATCATAGTTATAAGCATGGATAATTTGTTTAACTGAATGTAAATTAAACGAAAAGTTTGGAAGATACAAAACATTGGACAAAGAGATATCAAAGGTGAGATCAACCATGCCACTTCTAATAACAGAAGCAGTAAACCTATTAGTTAAAGTAACATGAGAAGTGTTAATTAGAGGAAAATTTGTAATGCTATATCCTTAATTAAATTAGATAGTTACTGTATATAATATAACACAAAGTATATATTGTAAAATGTAAATGATATAAGATCTAATGCTACTTATCTACTAACACTCCCTTTCAAGTTGGGCTATAGCTATCAATCATATCTAGCTTGTTACAAATTTCATCAACTTGTTTGTCTAGAAAAGTTTTAGTGAATAAATTAGCTAATTGTTCTCTAGTTCTAGTATGCCTAAGATTGATAACTTATTCTTGTAACTTTTGCCTAACAAAATGATAGTCACCCTCTACATACTTAGTTTGTTTATAAAAAACTAGGTTTAAAGCAATATGAGTAGTAGCTCGATTGTCACACCACAATTGCATAATTCCATAAATCTTAATACTAAGTTGCTGAAGAAGGTAAGCAATTCATACCAGTTCAGATGTAGCATGAGCCATAACTTGGTATCCAAACTCTGCACTAGAGCGAGATAAAATTGCTTGTTTCTTACTTTTTCATGATATAAGGTTTCCTCCAATAAACACACAATATCATAAGATCTTTGATTTATAGGGCATCCTATCCAGTTTGTATTGGAAAAAGTCTCCACTCTGCAATAATCATGATTTTTATATAAAAATCCTCGACTAGATGCCTTCTTCAAATATTTCAAAATATGTGTCAGAGCATCCTAGTGAGCGGTCCTTAAAGAGTCCATAAATTGACTAACCACACTTATTGGGATAACAATGTCAGGTCTAGTTATAGTAAGGTAGTTTAATTTTCCTACCAATCTTTTATACTGCTCAGGATTTTCAAGTAATTCTCCATCTTTCAAACTAAGCTTAACATTTCTAATCATAGGAGTTTCATATAGTCTAGTACCAATCATCCTGGTTTCTTTTAAGAGGTTAAGCATATATTTTCTTTGAGACAAGAAAATTTTCATTCTTCCTTGCACAATCTCATTGTCTAAAAAATACCGAAGTGCTGCTAGGTCTTTAGTCTGAAATTTAGCTTGAAGGGAAGTTTTGAATTGTGAAATACCTAATTTGTCACTTCCTGTAATCACAATATCGTCCACCAAGGTTGTCAGAATTAGGATCCTACCTGGGATTGGAAAGAAGGGCTAGGATTATAAGTCATAGGATCGTAATAGAATTGTAAGATCCTACCTCAAGGTCTTTTATATATATTATATATATCTTATAATTTTTTTTATGAGAAGAAATAATTTCAAAATACTTAAATATGCAAAAGTCAACACATATTCTCATAAATATAGAAATGATGATAATTATTAAATAGTAAACAATAAATTTCAAACAAATTTCAAATTTTCTACTTTTAAAGAAAGAAATTAAATACAATTGAAAGCTATTCTATTTTATTTTATTTCAAGAATTCTAATTACCAATTACTTAAAATATATTTTTTAAATTATTAAAAGTTAATAAAATAGTTATATTTACTAATTATTAATTAAAAGTAATATTAATTTTTCACTGAAGTTACCTTTTTGTTTCTCATTCAAAACAGAACTGTTAACGTATAGCAAAGTCAAAATGTCAAAATCTCTGGCAACTTTTTAATTTATTTCAATTTATTTCATTTATAAATATCAAAATCAAGAGAAAAACAAAATTATTCATTCTACAAAAATTAACAAATGCACAACACCACCCTTGCTGCTGCCATTGCTCACACTCAAGTCTCAACCAGTTTCAGCACTGTTGTAGCGATGCTTTGTGCCTTCGCCTTAATGGGTTGCTGTAGACTTCGCTAGAATGTGCTAATGCCAAAGAAGAGATAAAAAGAAGGTTACACAAATAGGTATTGCAACAGCAACAGGGAGAAGGAAACAACGGTTTCTAATATAAGGGGAGCTCGATGAAATAGAGTAAATTAAGAATTAGAAATTTCATTTAGGTTTTCATCTTTTTTTCAAGCAAAAATTGTCAAAAGATCAAGATTGGCCCAGCATGTGAAAGTTCACCAACCCATTGTGTTCATCTCTCTGCTAACTTGAATCAGAAAAAATTAGTAGGATTGTGTGGTTCTATTGATTCCACTGATTCAACACGCCAAGCTCACCAATTCCATGGCAGAGCGAGGCAAGCAGTGAGGCAGCACGAAATGAGGAGCTGAACTTGTAAAATCGTGCGATTGTATGAGTTAACTCACGATTCTAACAACCTTGTTATCCATATACACAGCTAGAAGTATACATTCTTAATCAGATGGCCTATAAAACACAGAGTGATCATGATCACTTTTTTTCATTCCAAAATTTGTCATTGCTTTACTGAATCTTCTAAACCAAGCTTGAGGAGATTGCTTCAACCCATATAATGATTTTTCCAAATGTAGCACCTTACCACACTTCTCCTAAACAACAAATTCAGGTGGTTGCTCCATATACACTTCTTCATGTAAATTTCCATGTAAAAAGGTATTTTTAACATCTAACTAGTGAAAAGATCAATTATTACCAATAGCAAGAGAGATAAACAATCGAATGGAAATAATTTTGGCCATGGGGGAAAAGGTCTCTGAGTAATCAATACATAGGTCTGAACATATTCCTTAGTTACTAAACATGCTCGTTTAGAACCATCTGGATTCACTTTCATAGGAAATGCCCATTTATAACTAATGGATTATTTACCATTAGGTCAAGGTAAGATCCCATATTTGATTTGCCTTAGGAGTTGTCATTTCTTTCTCCATAATAGCACGTAACTCATCATGAAAAAGAGCTTTAGAACATGACTTAGGAATAGTAATAGCATCTAAAGAGGTAATAAATGATCGAGAAGAAGCAGCTAAAGAAGAATATGACACATAATTGGAAATGGAATAAGGGTAGCTAGGGTTATCTTTTTAAGTAAAAGTATGAACACCTTTCTGATGAGCAATAGGTAGATCCAAATCAGAAGACACAAAAGGAGGATTTAATGAGAAGAGAGCTAGTAAGGGAGATGAAGCTAATGGATTGTTTGGAATGAAGTTTGGATCAGATGTTCGTGGCTTGTCTAGTGGAGGAGTTGTTGATGGTACCTACACTCTACAAGAATAAACATATTTAATGGGAGGTTGAACCTAATTTTGTTGTGGAAAAACTTATTGATCCTATGAAGGAGAGGATACAAGAAAGTATTCATCAACAAGTTCTGAATTTGGCAAGGTGGAGGAAGATGGAAAAGACCCAAAGAATGGGGTAAATTCAAAAAATATAACATTAAAAGATACAATATAACAATTTACATTAGGAGAAAAACACCTATGCTCTTTTTGAGTATGAGAATATCCTAGAAAGACACATTTTAAAGATCGAGGATCCAATTTGAATACTTAAAGACGATTATCATAAATGAAACATGTGCATCTAAAAATATATGGGGGGAAAAGGAAATAAGGACTTAAAGGGAAACAAAGTAGAAAAAGGTACTTGACCATTAAGAACTGAAAAAAGCATGCAATTTATTAAAAAATAAATTGTAGACACTGTATTTACCTAAAAAATTGTAAGAACTTTCATTTGAAATAAAAGAGCACAAGAAACTTTCATTAAATGCTGATTTTTTCATTCAGTTACTCTATTTTGTTATGGAGTAATAGCATAAGATGATTGATGAATTATACCATGTTATGATAAATAGGATAAAAACTGTGCATAGAAATACTACTTAGCATTATCACTCTAAAAATTACGAATAGTTGTATGAAATTGATTTGTAATTTTAGCATGAAAAGTATAAAAAATATTAAATAACTCCGAATGATTTTTCATTAAATAGAGCCAAGTCATCCTTGAATAATCATTCATAAAAGATACAAAATAATGAAAATCGGATTTTGTAATAACTGGGCAATGTCCTTGAATATCTGAATGTACTAACTCAAATGGAGATAAAACTCACTTATTAACTCCAGAAACATATGATGGACGATGCTGTTTAGCAAATTGACAAGACTCACAATCTAAATGAGAAATAGATTCTAAGTTAAGGCATAACTTTCATAAAGATGCCAATAAGGGGTGATCAAAATGACAATGCAATTGATGTGGAGTAGGGATAGCAACAGTAGTAATTGGTTGAGTAACTTTGCTATCCAGTATGTACAATCCACCAGATTCATATTCCTTACTAAAATTTTTTTTCGTCAATTGATCCTGAAACATACAATAACCAAGAAAGAAGAAAATACCACAATTATAAGTACATGTAATTTGATTGACTGAAAGTAAATTAAACGAGAAATTTAGTAGACACAAAATATTGGAAAGAGAAATATCAGAAGTGACATTAACCATACCACTCTTAATAACAGAAGCAGTAGACCTATTGGTTAAAGTAATATGAAAAGGATGAGAGGTATTAAAGGAAGACACAATACCTATTTGACCCATCATATGATTAGTGACCCCAGAATCAATAATTCGTCTAGAATTAGTTGGAGAGATATGCAATAGGATTATCTATTTGAATTATTGAGGCAGTGAGTTAAGTAGGTGATGACTGTAAAAAGGCATTCAATTGTAAATATTCAGCATATTCACTATCGAATAGTAATTTACCATTATTTCTTAATTTTTTAGGCTATTAGGACCTCCAAACTTGTTTGTCAAATTAGAACCAACATCCATGATGAATAAACTTATCCAACTAGAAAATTACCCAAAAAACAGAAAACATTGTTTGGACTCATAAAATCACAAAAATAACTGCACAGAATGATTCACTGACCTCTGAAATAGTACCCGCTTGGAGATTGTCGCTATATGAATTGCCACATGCCTCCACTCTTTTCTACGTGTGGGCCTCATGTGCCACCATACACCACATGTGTGTGAGCCTTTCTTGGATCACCTCCTTGAGATCTGCCATTTGGTGTGCCCCAATTGTCCTTCCAGTGGCCGAAATTGTTTCAACGGTGCCAAACAGCACTTTGCTGCTTTCTTCCACTACCATACACTGCTACCAAACAGCACTTCCAAGATTTGGGCTTCCTCAAATATGTGACTAAGATTGCCGTTGGCCTCACCATGACTTTAGTTACATATAAAAAAATGAAAAGAAGGGGAGAAGAAGAAAGAAGGAGAAAGCTGGGTTTTCTCTCTCCTTTTTTTATTATATCAAGGTAGGAGAATATCTAGAAGGCTCTAGATACCATATTAATTAGAGGAAAATTTGTAATGTTATATCCTCAATTAAGTTAGGTAATCAATATAGATAATATAACACAGAGTACATATTGTAAAATATAAATAATGCGGGATTTAATGCTACTTATCTACTAACAAGAAGGATGATAAGTATTAAAGGAAGATAGGATACCTATTTGACCCGTTATATAATTAGTGGCTCTATAATCAATGACCCATTTAGAATTAGAATGGGATAGGCATGCAATAGGATTACCTATTTAAATTAGTGTGGCAATGGGTTGGGTGAGTGGCGGCCGTAAAGAGGTCTTTAATTGCAAGCATTCAGCATATTCACTATTAGATAGTAATTTACCATTGATTTCTAATTCTTGTGCCATATGTGCAAGCCTAGATTGCTGGGTATTTTTTCCTACCAAGTTCAGGCAGAATTTCTTAACAAATCAAAACTAAATCACCTCCTCTTCCTCCTTCACTAGAATGACCTTACCCTTTTCCTTTTCCTCTTCTCCTGCCACCTGTAGAATTACCACATCCTCCATAAGTGCTTGAGCTAACTACTGTTATTGACTCATGCATATTTGAAGATGGAGAAGAGGAAGAAATATCTTTAGATATTCTTTGAACTCAATAATAAGCTGTTTTCCAGGTGAGGGGCTCAGAACTAGACAAAATTTGTTGTTGTGCTATACTAAACTCAGGATACAAATGTATCAAATAACTTAAAGCAACTAGTTGTTCTCACTAAGAACGCATTGTATTAGCATCATTAGTAATAAGCAGAAGAGAATTCTATTGTTCATAAATATGATTGAACTCAATATAAATTTGAGCATTGGTCTTACCTCTCTCATCTAATGGAAACAAGGATACAGTCAGATTATATATCTGGTTCAGATAATCTTTTTTTGAATATAAAGATTCAATAGACTCCCATAACTCATTAATAGTACGACAATGAGTTGTATTATCTTCAACTTTAGTAGTTAGAGTATTACAAACAAACTTGAATAATTGACAATCTTTTGTAATCCATTGTTGATTTGGATCTTCTATTGACAGTTCTTGAGTGAGATGATGTGTCATATGAATTTCATTGAAATAGTATTCAATCACCCTTTTTTAGGTAACATATTGTCACCCTTCAACATTTAATTTTTGTTATGTTATTTTTCCACTTACTGGTAATAATTTTGAAAAATTAGATTTGAATTCTCTTTTTGAATTTTTTGGACTATTAAAACCCCTAAACTTGCTTGTTAAATTAGAACCAGTATCCATAATGAATTAATTTATCCAACTAGCAAAGCAGAAAATTGAAAAATTACCTAGAAAACAAAAAACACTGCTTGAAACACAGAACCGCAAAACCAACCTTGCAGAACTACTCAGAACCCTTTGAAATAGTGCCGAACGGAAGATCACAGCCTGTTGCTGCTCCACGCACCCTTATCCTCCTTTGTACATGGCTTCACATTTCATCGTACACCTGTGAGTGTGATGCCATGTGTCGCCTATTCGGGATCACCTCATCCTGATCTGCCTTCCAGTGTACCTAGACCTTCCTTTTGGTGATCGGTATTGCTCCCACAGAGCTATATAGTACCGTTACTCTCCTCCACTACTATACACTACCACTAACCAATGACTTTGAGGTTTGAGCATCCACCAATATGTGGCTTAGAGTGTCGCTGGCCCCACCGTGACTTGGGTCACATATAAAAAAATGAAAAGAAAGGAAGAAGAAGAGAAAGAGAAAGAGCTGGATTGTTTTTGTCTTTTTTTTTTTTGATTAGGGTAGAAGAAGGATTTCTAGAAGGCTCTAGATATCATATTAATTAGAGAATAATTTGTATTGTCATATCTTCAATTGAGTTAGGTAGTCACTATATATAGTATAATACAGAATACATAGTGTAAGATATAAGTGATGTGAGATTTATCTACTAACATTAACTTTAGAAAGAAAAAAGGTTATATGTGCAGATTGAGTCACTTGGTTCTGTTCATAGACAATGTATAAATAACTTATTTGTATTGGTAAATGAGACAAAATTAGAACCTTATCTTAATAGGTTGTTATGATTTCTTACAATCTTATATTGTAATTACGGGCCGATGAGCAGGCGGTCCTGAAGCATTTTAACTAGCCTTAGGCTGAAAGGAAAGCAGATGCCTTAGGAGAAGCAACAGTCAAGTATCGTGAACTTAAGATTGTTAAAATAGGAGATTTCTTCATGCAAGGATGACCCTGACATTCCCTGTGCAGAAAATTGAGGTTTGCATGGGAAACAAATGGGGAAATCAGGAGTAGCTGGATTACTGAAAGAGTTTGAGAAGTCGGTGGGTGATGAAGGTGTTGTAACTGTTGTTGTTGGATCTAAGTGCATGGGAGTGTGCAGAAGTGATCCTAATGTGAATATTAAGAAGTTTCTTGGTGGTGGCTTTGTTGACAGAGTTAATGATTCTGTTAGGGATTCGGCCAATTCTTTCTGCGTTGGGATTGGTTTGGAGGAAGTGAACAACATTGTGGCTAATCTTTTTGGGGAGAATCATCAAGATAATTGATAATGGATAGTTATTGCAAATAGGTATGGTCATCGTGCTATTTGTGCCATTTAAATAACTGTATCAAGAGGGGTAACATATCAAAGATCATATATTGAGTTAGAAAAATAGAATTACAAGTTATATCTGTCATTGTCTATCAGCTATTAATTTATGTATAAATGAATACATGGGTACCATGATTGAACACAAATAGAAGTTATTTTATTTTAAATTTCATATTTTTTATCCTATTGAAATGATGCTATATGAATCAAATATTGAATAAAACAACAATTCTTGAGGAGTAGAATAGTTGAGAAAGTGATAGATTTTATATCAATATTGGGTTTAGAATTATAACTTTCTTTTACGTTATTGCTCCCAAATATATGCTCTTACTGGAAGTGATGAATCAATTTACTGCTTGATAGCAGGAAGAACAAAAGCTCAATTTGGAATCTTCTTCCTATACCACCAGTTTGTGATGCTTCTAGCAAGGTATTCAATATTCTTAGATGTGAGTATAAGCTGATTGCTTGTATTTATTGTCTGTGATTCTCCCCTCTCCAGTCTGGTATTTGATTCTGCTTATGTAATTATAGTTGAGAATAGAATTATCAGGGTACCAATTGTTTTATAGCAATTTAGTAATTTGTCTGGTATTATGGGCTCCATTGACAGGTCTTGTGTTAATTTTAGTTGGTCAGCTCAGCCAATAATTTAGTGTTCTTAAATTTTTGAAAACTAAATGCACTAAATTTTCTCACTTTGAGGACCAAGCCTAGATTTGACTGCCTCATGATGGTATGGTATCATGGTTAATGCCCTCAGCGCGAATCACTCATCAAGAATATTACAATATAACAAAATCATTGCCAATGATATTGGACTAATTATATTTACATAAAAAATATTAACTTTTTGAATATATTTATCTTGCCTAAGTAATAAAATTATGAATATTTTACTAACTGTAAAAACTTGTATGTATGAACCCTTCCTCAAGTTTTTATACTTCATGCTGCGATAGTCCCAAATATTATTAATGGGCAGGGAAAATTAGATGGGATGTGTCTGGATGAGGAAATATATCTTTTTCTTTTCAAAATTAATCTTGACAACTGAGGAATTCATAGGTCATTTTCGTGACAAAACTTGATAGTATCACGTGTCAAAGGAATTCAGATATGAAGTCCACTCTAAATTGTTACTATTTACAAATATTTTAAATCTGGAAGAACATGGCATCGGTGGTCAAGCATCATTGATAGGAGTTGACAGTACAATATGAGATAGGAATTGCAGCCCATCTTGGATTCTACACACTGTCGCGGTCTGATCCGTTGCAAGGTTTTTAGAGAAGAATTTGGTCTTCTCCTGAACTGAAATCTGAGGATGAGCTTGCTGAGACTTGGTAGCTTGATATGTCTCGATTACACCAGATGCACCTGATGAATGCATTATGAGGCAAAACACCAAACAAACTCAATAATTTCTAGTTAGCAAGCAATTGTGGGTAAAAGAAAGTGCTACTCAAAGTAAAGGAATAACAAAAGATAGGCCAATTTCATCTCACCTAATATACATATGGTGAAATACTAACAAAAAGGTTGCAATCAGATGTAGCATTGCCAAAGAAAAGGAGAAGCAATTTGCTTTGAAGAACAACCTGGATTTGAAGGCCCAAAATGAGAAGAAATGCTACTCGTCAGATGCAGCAAAGGCATTCCTACGATGCCTTGCATGAGTTTAGGAACTTTCAGTACTCCTATGAAGTAATAAGGGCATACAACACATATCAACTCAGTTATCTTTATAATGCAAAAGTAATGCTGTGCTCATATCCAGGGAAGCATCATTCCATAATTTATTAAGGGTGCCAATAAATATAGCATATCTCAAGTTAGTTTCACTGCTACTGCTTTCTCAGCGTAAGGAAGCTCAAGCTTAGGTAGTGGAGGATATGGGCATCCACTTCCTGATTGGTTGATGCAGCAATCTATGTAGAAGATATGTAGGCCATAGTTGAAAAAAAATAATAGAGATGCTTTCAACTTTGACTTTTTATCACAAAACAAAAATATGGTCGACAACATATTAGAAGCTGCTACCAAAGTTAGGAAAAATTGAATTTATATCTTTCCGCATAGAATCTTGGAAGGAAAGCTGCGACTTGCAAAAAAGAATGGCGAAAGAGCAACAAAAAGAAAATAAGCAATACAACCTGACAAGAACATTTCAGATTTACACTTATAGTCGATCTGAGACACTAAAAAATAATTAAACTACTACATAGCACAGAAACAGTTCTTTCACAAATAATGCAACCGCTATGCTTCAATGTAACTAATAAAAACACACAAAAGCAATGAGTCAATTGTGGACTCGAACTTCTCTGTGGAACATGCTGAGCACAACAGATTTATTGTTTGCTAAAGCATTTACAATCCACACAGGGAAGCCAACAACATACACAAAAGAAAAACTTAAATGTGAAAAGAAGTAACAAATTATACCAGTATTTTTTACCTAAACCCCAATCCCACTAACAATATCATTTACACTGTAGTGACAAATTACACCAGTTAACAGGGCGATAATGTGCTGATTTGACATACCTTATTTTCTGCACCTTCATCTTTATATCCAATTTTTAAAAATACATCATGCACAGAAGTAAGATCCATCCTTGCACAATCCTTTCCAAGTGGGGAAACCATGTTTGACAGCATTGATGTACTTTTAGTGAGGCCCATCAACACACGAGATACTTATCTGGACAAGAGGAGGAAGGTATAAAATTAACAGAAAGATTGAAGTCAATAAATGAAATGGTAAAATTGAGGTCTGGAATTAAGAAAAATGACCAGAAATTCCATTAATAAATTATAATGCCCAGATATTATAAAATTAAAACTCCTGCTGCTTTTGAAGAGATGCTACTACTGTGAGAAGAAACTTAATATCGAGACGTTCTCGAGATTCAAATTGAAGGCATTTTGAAGCAAGTTCAACCAACTTTGTAGCATCATCATTTGCATACTGCCCTTATAGGGATGAGTCCATTGAAAGCAAAGTATTTTTCCCTCTAAGAAGATGTAGGGCTTGGAGGGCAAAAACAAATATTGACAATTTTCATGCAATTGGAGACAGCACATTCAACATCTTGTAATTTAATTATGCAGCTCAAAAGGGCATCTTGGTATCATGGTAAAAAAAATATATTGTTAATAATGACAGAGATCATATTGCTTCAAGAAGTCATTAGACATTAAACAAGAAAACCATCTTATTATCCAGATTCCAGAAAAAAAGGCCGGTTCTCTATGGGTGCTCATAAACTTCTTAGTAAGCATATATTCAGTGCAATGTTGTACCAGTGATATCACAGACTGACTATACTTATATTTTCTTGATAGGTTATACCATGCAAATGAAGCACTGAACACATCCAACAAATGTAAGGCTATAAACCAATAAGCAGATCAGCCTTAATAATAGAACAAAGCATATTGGAGACACTTGTAAGATCAAAAGAATATTGATAAAAGTTCTAGTATGAACTTCAACTAATATTAAAATTCTTCATAACCAATAGGTCAACTTCAAGGGTGCACGAAACAGATGGTAACATACATGGCTTGCTGGAATATGCTTCTCATTCAAAAGATCCAATAGAACTATTCCATAACTATAGATCACACTCTCTAGGATAATCTTCTAGAATGGAAAATATAATGGAGAGTGCAGTCCAAGACATAATCCAGCCCAAAATTAGGAAGATTTTTTTCTAGAACTCTCTAGTCTAGTGTAGAAAGTGGATGTTTTTAGAGAAATCTTGAGATTATAAAATATCTCATTGATAGGGAGATATTCTTATAATTTTTAGGACAAATTTGCCCATGTAAATAGTTATAAATACCTCCTTAAAGCTGTAGTTTGGCATCAAGAAAAAAATTAAATCCATTGTTCAATTTAAGAATTTTCTCTCTTTTTCTTTCCCATTTGGCTTCTAAGCCATTTTCATATTAGAACTAGTTTTTCTAGCTCCCTACGCATGTTTGAGTAAAAAATAGTTAGAATTCTCTCTGATCTCATAGTTTTACAATTGCTAGTGTTGAAACCCCCTTTTCTAGTCAATTTCTTGACAAAATGACACTATAAATGTGCTCGGTGAGCTCCAAAATGATGGACTGCAAAATTTCGTGGTGAACAAATACTATGTGCACCATGCCAAAAAAGCTATGCATTGGTCATGCCTTATGTGCCTGACTGAGGTAGAATACGACCACATTAGCATCACGTAATTCATTCCATAGGTGACATGTGTTAAAAGATGCCATGTTAGTATATCTAGTCAGTCATTTGACTTTAATTGTAGAGCGAGTACCTCTGTCCACAGTCAACGCCACATTAGCCACAAGAGGTTGCGCCATGTGTCAAGTGAGCCACATCAGCAATCCTATCAGCTAAATTTTTTATAATTCCCAAATTACCTTTTAACTTTCTTATATTTTCATTTCAACCTTAGATATTCCCTAAAATTATAAAATAGGCCCAAAACTTCCATAAATTTTGTTTTAACCCCATAATTTCCCTAAAATTCCTATTATTCCTATATTTTGCTTCATTTAACAAACATCCCCAAATCTTGCTAAAATTCAATTTTAACCCTAAACAGCACTTGATTGTTACAAATAGTCCTAAAACTTTCACTTCACTTTGATCCCATAATCCACCATAAAGTATAAAATGCCACCAAGAAGATAAAATGAAAGAAACGTCCAAGACATTGAGATGGAAGAAATACAGAGATAGATTTAGCTACTGCAAGAAATTGTCAATCCCAACAAGCCTTACTAAATCATAGAAGAAATTCAGAACATGACTCCGATAATAACGCCTCTTCATTAACAAGTAACCATTGACCTCGAAGACAACTAACCTAAGAGAACAACATTAAAGTAGACATTCAAAATTTCGAAGGAAGACTCTAGCTAGATGAATTTGTACACTGGCTTTAAATAGTTGAAAGGGTATTTGAATTAAAAGATATACTAGATGAGAAGAAGGTTAAAATTGATGTTAAGCTGAAGAAACATGCCTTCATTTGGTGGGAAAATTTCAAGAAAAAATGAGAATGCAAAGGACAAATCAAGATTAGGACATAAGAGAAAATGGGATGAGAACTTACATATAATCTTTTACCTAATCACTATTATCAAGATAAGTTTATCTAGTTGCAAAATCTTCATAAAAAATCCTTGTCTATGGAAGAATACATTAGAGAATTTGAGAAATTAATGATGAAATGCAATATTCAAGAGAAGGAAGAACATATTATTGCCTATTACCTTAGAGGTTTAAACTTTGAAATTGCCTAATTAGTTTAACTTCAACAATACTAGACCTTAGATAATGTCATCCGATTTGCCATTCGAATTGAGAGATAACTTTTCAAAAAGCCCATATTCCAACTTTCCTCCTCCAGAAACCCTGCTAATACCTATGAAACTTAAGCCTCACAGCCTAATACCACAAACAAGACCCCATTTAAACCTACCAAAGAAGCTAACCTTAAAACGTCTACTAAATCCAAACTAGCTAAATGCTTTAAATGCCAATGTTATGGGCACATTGCATTAGATTGCCTAAATTGAAAGGTCATCACTATCATTAAGGGAGAAATTCAGGAAGTATTAGAAGAAAGGGAGCTTGAGTAGATGCAAGATAAATCCAATGAATCACCTATGTTTGAGAAAAACTCCTCTTTGCTAATCATGAAGAATCACTGGTGATTAGACAAAGCTTATACACTGTAACCAAGAAGGAAAAACCCTAGTTAAGGCATAGCATTTTCCACACTCGATGTAAAGCCCAAGGTAAAGTCTGTGATCTCATCATAAATAGCGAAAGTTATGAGAATGTTGTATCGAGATACATGGTGGAACAACTCAAACTATCTACCTAGAAGCATTTGCACACTTACAAGTTACAATGGTGTAACAAAGATAATGAGGTAAAAGTTATAGAACGTTGCCTTGTTTCTTTTTCAATTGGCAAAAGGTACTAACATGAGATATGGTGTGATGTTATTCCAATGAAAGCTTGTCATCTCCTCTTGCAAAGGCCTTGGCAGTATGACCATCGTGCCATATATGATGGTTATGCAAACATTTATTCTTTCAAAAAAGTCAGAGTAAAGATCAAGTTAGCCTCATTACCACCCAACAAATTCAATTGAGCTAGAGGTAAAACCAAGCCATTACTATCCTTAATATTCAAGAGTGAAAGTTTGAACATTGTAGCAAATGCTCTTAATAGAAAACACATTTTGCCTTCCACTAGAAGATGCTTGTTTGAGGTGGTGTATGATACCTATCCCCTTAGCCCACTAGATTTAACACTATCTTCTACCAACCATTAGTATAGCACGAATGCAAAGCAAAGAGTAAGGGAGATCAAGAAGTTTCATAAATAAGTATGTGCAAGAATTTAGAAATAAAATTCAAAATATAAATTCTAGCAAGACAAACATCAATGGCAACATACTTTTAAAGAAGGAGACTTGGTATGGATACACTAATACAAAGAGAGGTTCCCAAATCAACTTAATACTAAGTTATCTCTAAAGGCAGATGGATCGTTTTGAGTTATGTAGAATATCAATGATAATGCTTATAAAATAGAGCTACTAAATTCGTATGGCATCTCCGCTATCTTTAACATTGCTGATTTTTCACTATATTATAAAAATGATAACTAGACTTGAAGGCAAGTCTCGTCTAACCCAAGAAGGATAGAATGGAAAACCTAATAGAAAGCCTAGTTGAAGACATAGTCCAACCTAAAATCAAGAAGATTTTTTCTAAAACTTTCTAGGTTATTGTAGAAAATGGATGTTTAGAGAAATCTTGAGATTGTAAAATATCTCATTAATTAAGGGATATTTTTGTAATTTTTAGGATAAATTTGCTCATGTAAATAGCTATAAATGCCTTCTAAAGTTATAGTTTGGCATCAAAAAGAAAATAAAAATCCATTATTCAATTGAATAGTTTTCTCTGTTTTTCTTTTCCGTTTGGATTTTGAGCCATCTTGCCTATAAATATCAATACTAATCAAGTGTGTAGGATAAACAACTTTTATTTGTTAAATATCAATGCATTTGTTAAGCATATATTGCCATCATTAGGTAACACTTCTGATAAGGGACAACATTGGTACAACCAATTAAATCTTATATAGAATAATGGTTGCATAACCAATCTCCGAAGCAAAATGTTAAGAAGGACAACATCACTATAAGTGCATTGGTTAGAAAGATCATTCAATCATCATGAATGTAAACTTTAGTTTTGTTACTTGAAAACAATAAAGATTAATAATATATGAGAGAGCCTTGGACAAAATCTTCCATTTTAGTATCATAACATCTAGAGTAATCTGCATTTGACACTATTATATAATTGAAATAGTATTAGATAAGTGTGCTATTAGATTTATATAATATAAATCCACTGTACTTGTTAAAAATTCCATAAGAAGTAAAAAATGAAACCTCAAACAATGCAAGCTATCCAAAAATATATATTTGCATGCAAATACATGTTCTTAAAAACTCATGTGGAGTATAAGCTAAATTAGTATTGTAGCTTTTCCATCTCGACTATTTTTCATTAGCCCAAAACTTGATAAATGGGGATCACTAACCTAGGATAAGTGAAAGAATTAGTAGTAACTCCAAATAAGAGGTAGTTTTGGAATTTACTTCTAAATGATGTTCATATCTTACATGAAAGAATCATATAACTTGGAGAAGAACATGGAAATGCAAAAATGTATTAAGTTGAAACAATCAATATCGTAACTTGAATTTGTTAGAATAGCTTGTGCAATTGGTATAGCCAAAAAGTTTATTTATATATAAAAGATGTAATCAAACAAAAGATATTGAAATCAAATTAGAGATATTAATTCTAATTCTAATTAAGTTAAAAAGGAAATTTTATTGATCTAAAATATTCTAGAATAATTTTGTAATATGTATATCATCTTAACACTCCCTTATATCATATGTACCTAGCTTGTTATATATATAATCAATTATTAATTTTTAGAGAGATTTAGTAACAACATTAGCTAACTATTCATGTGAATTCACAAAGATAGTGTTAATTTCTTTCAAAGTTATCTTTTCTCAAATGACACGGCAATCAAGTTTAATGTGCTTAGTACTTTTATGAAAAATTGGATTTGGGGCAATATGCAATGCAACCTAATTATCACATATAAGTTTCATGGGACGTGATTCATATAATTTGAGTTCTTTTAGTAATTACTTTAACCATATGAGTTCACATATGACTAATGTCATAGCTTGATATTCTGCCTCTACATTTGATTTTGTCATTACATTTTTCTTTTTAACCTTCCATAAAAAGAAATTTCATCCAATAGGACCATAATACCCAAAAGTGGATCATTGATTATTTAGAGATTCGACTCAATTAATATTAGAATATCTAAAAACACAAGTATGGCCTTAATCTCTATATAACAATTCTTTTCTTAGACTTCCATTAATGTATTTAAGAATTCATATCATAACATCTTAAAGAACTTCACAATGTGAGTTGAGGAATTGACTCACCACACTTATAACAAAGAAAATATCGAGTCGAGTAATTGTAAGATAATTCAACTTTTTAACAATCTTACAATATCTTAGGTTTGCAAAAAAATCCCCCTAATTTAGCAAAAGTTTTACATTTGGATCCATAGATGTGTCAATTAGCTGACATTCCATTGAACTTACCTCACTTAGTATGTCAAAAAGCATATTTTCTTTGACAAATAGGGATACTAGATCAAAATTGTGCTATCTCAATACTAAAGCAAAAGCTTTTCAAGATCCTTCATTTGGAAATGATGAGACAAATGCTACTTGACCTCGTCAATACACTTATAATAATCTTTTATAACAATTATATCATCAACTTAAATAATTAGGTATATTCAACTAAAATCTTAAAAGTGATAAAAAAAATAAAAAGATATATTGCACTCTATTGCATACTAGATAAGTCTCCCCCTAAGCAACAAATCCTATTGGTTGCTCTATGTAAGCTTCTTCCTTAAGATTATCATGTAAGAAGGAATTTTTAATGTCTAATTAATATAAATGCTAGTGACAAATGGTAATTAGAGAGAAAAAGGGATGAATTAAAGCTATTTTCATAATATGTGAGAATGTATCCTTATAATCCAAAAAAAGATTTAAGTATGGCGCTTTGCTACTAGCTAGAATTTTAATTGATCAATCTTCCCATCACGACCAACTTTAATAGTAAATATCTAGCTACATCTAACTAAAGACTTACTAGTAAGTAAAGGCATAAAATCCTATATACCAGTGATGTATAATGCAGTCATCTCATCTAACATTGCTTAATGTTATTTAGGTGAGAAAGAGCTTCCCATGCGATTTTGAAAATGGAAACAAAGGATAAAGCAAAAATAAAAGCATGATTAGATGTAAACTAACGATGGTAACTTAGAAAATCATAAACAGGATATGGGTTTTAAGTAGAATGATTGCCTTTTTCTAAATGTAATGGGAAAATTGTCAAGACTTTGTGGTTGACTGAATTCTAGAGATGAGATTGAAATGGAAGACGAGTTTCTAGGATCTTTTATAGTAATTTATGCTAGTGTTGAATCTTCAATAACCTAAATTGGATGAGGTCATCGCTGATAAGTAATTAGAGGTTTATTTTTGTGGAGATGAAGAAGATACAAGTGTAAGATCATAAAAAGGAATAATTGAAACCTCAGTTATAAAGGTAGATTCTATAAAAGATTGTCAGCACTTTATGGTTGACTGAATCCTAGAGATAAGATTGGAAAAGAAGATGAGTTTATAGGATCTTCTATTATAATTTATACTAGTTCTAAATCTTTATAACCTTGAGCTAGATAAGTTCATCATTGATAAGTAATTAGATGCTTATCTTATGGAGTTGAAAAAGATACAGGTGTAGGATCATAAAAATAAATAAGTAAAACCTCAATTACAAAGGTGGATCATATAGAAAAAGAGAAAAAGAAAGAAGATTCAGATTGTAACAACTACAAAAGTAAAAAAAAAATTATGTAAGGTTAGTGAATGACAATTGTAACTTTTTTGCAATTCTGAATATCTTAGAAAAACACATTTAATAGATTTAAGAGACAATTTGTCTCTTCTTAGGGAGAGATAATGAATAAAACAAGTATATCTAAACATACTAAGAGGAAGTTTATACATGGACTCTTTTGGAAAAAAATAGCAAGTGAAGAATTTGATTATTCAAGATAGAAGGCATATAATTTATTAAATAATATGTAGTTTGAACAATATCTACCCAAGTAGGAACATTTGTATGCAATATAAGAGTTCATGTAGTTTAAATTAAATATTGATTCTTTCTTTTAGCGATGCCATTTTATTAAGGTGCATGTGGACATATAGATTGATAAATAATGCCATCAAAGGACATGAACAAAGAAATAGATGAAAAAAAATATTCTTAGGCATTCTCACTCCAAAGTATGCATATTTTTAAACCAAATTGATTATGAATTTTAGAATAAAATGACTTAAAAATTGGAAATAACTTAAAACTATCTTTCATAAAATATAACCAAGTACATCAAGAGTAATTATCAATAAATATAACAAAATATCAAAAATGTAATGTTGAAGTGACATAACTCGGGCCCTAAATATCAAAGTGAATGATAAAAAATAAAGATACAAGCCTATAATGAGTTTAACTACAGAATGAATTGCATACATGCTTAACAAGTTAACAATACTCACACTAAATATTCTAAAGTTGAAAGACTAAAAGCCATTTTACAAAACTTTTCAATACTAAGATGACCTAAATGGTAGTGAAGCAATTCAAGTGACTTAATAATAACACAAATTACTAAAGAAGTTGGCTAGATGTTATAAAGTCCTTGTGACTCATGCACGTTACCAATCATCATCCTTATTCTTTAGTATTGTATGGAAAAGGAATTAACAAAAAAGGTTATAGGAACAGTTAAGAATACATATAATTAGCTAATAGGTATCAAATTAAGTGGGGGAATCAAGAATATAAGGAACTAATTTCAAAGGTATAGATGAGAGAAGATTTGCTTGACTAATAGCTTATACACTAATTTTAGCTCCATCAATTAAAAGTGACAATAGGAAAAGATTTATTATTGTAATGAAAATGAGTAAATAAAGATTTGTTATTAGTTATGTGATCAAAAACTCCTACATCAAGAACCTAAGGTGTTAAAGATGTTGAATGAGAAAGAAAGGCTATAGAGTTACCAATATGGGCTATAAAGGTAACATTCTTTCCTTATTTCCACTAAACGAATAAAGTTTGGAGGAATCCTTGAAGATCTTGATTTGATGGAGTTGAGTGAATACCTATTTTAGTATTAGTAGTTCCAACATTAGCTAAGGTTGTAGATTATGATAGACATCCATATATGACCTAACAGTATTTTCGTGAATACCTATGCTTTTAGTAGTGATTACAATAGTAATAAGATTTCCTCATCCTTTATAGCCCCTTCCACATTCTTGACTTGCACAATCACCTTAACCTTTATCATTAGATTGAGATATTAAGGCGAAAGTATCATTCCTTGTGGTAAAAGGTGTTAAAGGTTTATCACTCTTTAAGGTGAAAAGTGTTAGAGGTTTATGTTGCATTAGCCTTGAGAAGGCATCATTTAAAGTTAGGATTTGAGTGTAGACCAATAGTTGGTTATAAACTATAAAAAATTTTGAGTTAATACTTGTAAGAGTAAGAGCTATAAAAATTTGATTTTATTATTTCTTCTACTTAGTGATATTAATTGAGGCAGGCAGTAGTTGTTGAAATTCCTTTATAACAAGTTAGACTTTTGATATATCAAAGGAGATATTGAATCCTATTGCTTTAGATTAACTAGATTATACACAAAATTATAAAGACATTGGATGTTATTTGAATACAATTGCTAAGCCTTTTCCTATATAGCATAACAACTTTTAGAAGAACAAAAATAAATAAACAAACCTAGCTCAATTGGCTACCGCATAATAGACAATAATTAAGCATTCAATTTATCTCAAGCTAGTTGATTAGATTCAAGGGTATTTGCAAGTTGTTTTGTTAAACGATCTAGTACTTCTTGACTTTTAAACCAAGTTTCAATAGCCACAGACCAAGAAGCATAATTATCTTCATTTAGTTTAATAGAAATGATGATAGCATTACCCTTATATATAGAGGAAATGCTTTTCATGATCTTCGAATCTTTAGTTATATTAAGAATAGCAATTGGTGAAATAAAGAAAAGAATATAAAAAAAATATTTAAACCTAACTGTCTAGATGATAAAGGTAAAGGTTTATTGCTTAAATCAGCCAATTAAGGCTATGAATGGAGTTAGCAAGAAGCTATGGTTGATGTGTAGTGGTGCATATAGCTCACATGCATTAGGAAAAATGGCACATTGATAACATACATCGATGGGTGTGGCAAAAAATTCATTAGATGCGGATGTTGGTTTATGAAAATTTGAAAAATTGCTTCATGAATCAATGCAACCAAAGGTAATGTTCTATCATGTTTAAACATTGTTGATGCAAAATTGTAACATTCCTAATATAGAATTTTATGGAATAAAGATGTCTTTGACATGAAAATTTTCTAGGTTTGTGTTTAAGTTTGATTCATATGGTAGGTTTTTGAAAATTTAGGAATGAAAATGAATAATGGAGATTAAATAGATTTTTTTTCCTTTGAAAAAAGTAATAGAACAACTTAGAAAGACAGTAAAAGCAGAGTCCCTTAAGGATAAGGGCTCTAATGCCAATATGAATCGATTGGAATCCTTATGCAATTATTACAACCTAGAAGTCTATTTATGTACAAAAGATGTAATCAATCAAAAAGATATGACAATTAAATTAAAGATACTAATACTAATCCTAATTAAGCTAGAAAGGAATTCTATCAATCTAAAATATTTTAGAATAATTTCATAATATGTACATAATCTTAATGGTATAATTATAATAGCTTTATTACACTTAATCATTTGGAAAAAAAAGAACTAAAAAAGGCAAATGCTTTAGGATTATTTAGATCTTCATCAAAGCCACTAGAAACTATGCACATTTAATTGTTTAAATTAAAGCCTATCACTTTGAGCTAAAGGAAAGCCTAGCCAAATAAGGAGAATACATTTATACAAAATATGTTGCATGACAAATACAACAAGTATGGATACATCTTATACTAAACAAAAGACTGAGGACATAAAGAATGAAACATAAGCATACCTTATCAAAAAGAATTCTATATACGTTCAAATCATGATATATTTTTTTTAATTTTTGATACTACAATGATCTAATACATGTGCAAAATAGCATGCAACTCTAAAATGTATTTCCCATTAAAATGGCTATCTATCCCCTGGCACATAAAATAGGGTGGATAAAGTAAAAATTATTGTGTTGCAAGCAAAAATTTGATATATAAAGATCAAAACTCATTTAAAGTGATAGTTAAAGATAGCCAATTTAACTTTTGAAGAATGAAGGCAAGGATTTACCACCAAAACTAGTGATGAAATTGAGAAAGACAAATATGGTGGTAGAATGTACAATAAATGAATACTGACTATAACAAAGGAAATTAAACAAGAGGATTTAAATAGTATAATGAAAGAAATACCTGGATTAAGTATCATTTGGCAGGTAGTCAGCCAGTAAAAGTTGTTTATCTTTTTTAGCATAACACCCAATCAAATTGACCAATCCCTTGTGCGTTAGTTCCGAACTCCTACTGCCATTACTTAACTAATGAAAACCTTTAGAAAACTCTTGCTTCTTAGAAAAAGGGATTGCTTACTAGCAATATGAACAATTTGGCAACTATATTTTTTATATTTAAGAAATAGTACAAGATGAAAAATCTACTTAAAAGTTATATCTTCTTACTAGATTAAATATATAAAATGCACATGACCTACAAGAAAATCCACATTTAGTTTGCAATGTTTCCTCTCATATGAAAATGAAATATAAGATTAGATATATTTGTTATCCTACTTTTTTCTTAAATTGCAAAATGACTATCATGGCTTTTAGAATTGGATAATTTATGGTATAAATTATGCAATTTGATATGATGCAAATGAAAATTGATTCAAATCAAGAAAGTAATTGGACAAGGCTTTGAATTGCAATGATTCAATTATGAATTGTGAAGGAATCACATTAATCAAAGGTTTGAATTGCATCATTGTAGTAAGTTAGACAATGATCTATTTTCTACCTGAAAAGCCAACCAAAGATTCTAAATTTTTTCCAATAAATAGGTCATAATAGGACCTAATCCAAGTTTTGTGCAAGCCATAAAAAAGGCTTAAACTTCATTATTTACAATTTTTAAAAAAACCTCAATAAAGAAGTACATAAAGACCATTTAAGTATTTTTTTTAACTTTCACTCATGTTATAAAACCTTATATGTACATTCAGTAGTACCCTAATACCCATAACCTAAGTCTTAACACTTCAAAATATCATCTTGGTTTTAGGTCTATATGAGTTAACCCTTTTCAAACTACATATTCATGATTTTAAGCTCATGATATCAGATAAGTCTTATGTTTCTTGACTTGAATTTATGATTTTT
The DNA here is from genome assembly GCA_020226215.1 of Sindora glabra. NCBI lineage: Eukaryota > Viridiplantae > Streptophyta > Magnoliopsida > Fabales > Fabaceae > Sindora > Sindora glabra. The sequence goes on along the minus strand of CM035230.1, from coordinate 23,526,512 downwards.
CATTATCAATGCTTGTATTTTGTTATGCATATACTATTTTCATATTCTTTTGTGAATCTCACTAATTCACAATTTGCTTCGATTCATAATTAAAAAATATGACTAATCACTTCATGATATGTTTCATGATTCAATAACCTTGGTGACTATAACTGGAAGCAAACTAAGACTAATTCTTTTGATGACCTCCCTCAATTTGTTATTTTGAAATATTAAATTAAGAACTTTTATTTTTTTGTAGCATCTTCCACAAGAAAATTTTATAGGAGTTATTTTTTTGTTATATAGCTACCTCATTTTTTTTAAATAGTTATAACCATAATCCCCGAGTCTTATTAACTTGCTACTATTCTATTGTGTCTATCTTATGCTTAAGCTTATTGTTGTGAAATTAGAAAATTAATCATCTTTCTAATCCCTTGCTAGGGAAAAATCAAGGAAAAAAATGCAAATCATATTTTCAACTAAATCTGCCTATTTTTCAACTTTTACCCCCTAAAAAAATTGATGAGTTTTTGTAGACAGCCGTATTATTGTATTTAAAAATTTATCATCCACCATATTATTTTATAAATAAATTTTAGAAATACAATTGGTTTTCAAACTAGTTTAAAATATTTGGTAATTTTCCCTCCATGTGTTTACTAGTTATTAGAATTTTTAAAGTAAGTTTTTAGATTACAATTGTAGTATTAATTTCTTACTATTATTATTATAAAAAAATTTGCTAATAAAATCTGCCCAACTCTTCCATTTTTATGAAAATAGCAAAAAGAAAGTCAAGAAATACTTGTGAGGATGTCTGTATGATATCTTCATACCAATTACAATATATCACAAAATGGGTTGTAACATGAGTTAATGACCATATAGTTGAATAGACTAAAATTTAAAAGAAATAATATGTAAGGGATGAAATTGATATTGAAAACTTGTGATAGACTTACAATAAAAAATTACTTTGTAATAATATAAATGTTAATTTTCAACAAAACTTTAAATATGCTTTTACTCTCTCTCTCTCTCTCTCTCACACACACACACACACCAAGTCATATTTATTTGTAGATTTTTTAAATTTATATGATAAAGATATCCTTGATTAAATTACTACAACATAAATTCAATTCAAAAGAATTACAATTTTCTATTAATCACTATTGTTAGTTATATTATTATGAGATAAAAGCTGCATCCTTTAAGCAATTTTTTTATTTTCTAAAATTTTTTTGAATAAAAGTTGAACTATTTAAAAAATCAAATAAATCATAATTTTAGACTATTATAATATGCTTTATGTAATAAAAAAAATACCAGAAGAAAGACCTAATTGCCTAAAATATTGGATAATTTTACAAAAATATAATTCATATGAATATTTACTCTAAATAATTTTAAGTTTAAATTTTATTAGAAATTATTTAAATTATGATAGATTAATTTAATTTTAATTTTTAATACCTATTTTTTTACTTTGTAAATGAAAATTATATTATTTGTTCCTCACAATATTTCAATGTTAATATTATATTTCTAATAATTTATTTATTTTTTATTCTAGCCCTTCCTTACCTATTCCTTTTGCTATCTAGTGTCGGAACCTTGCATTTGCTTTATTGTTATGACTTCTTTATCACTCTCATTTTCAATTAAGAGTTTGTACCTCTATTGTATGAACTACCATCGGAACTCACTCCTTTTCCATCCCAACTCTTTCTTTCCTTTGCCTTTAAGGTCTTTGTTCACGGAACCATATATTATGAATATTCATGAAAATGTGATTTTTAAAAATTTAATAATGATATTATTATATTTAATTTATTTATAATATTTTTTATATATTATAATATTATATTTTAATTAATTTTTTATATACTTAAAATATTATTAAATTATCAAAATATCTTTATAGAAAATTAAATAGTTAATAGTGGTAGATAATGGTGGAGAGTGATCAATAATGATCATTGACAGTGAATAATGATCCTGTGTTAGGTAAGAGCTGTCAATGAGTGAAAGAGAGTAATTGTCAATAATGGTGGGAGGTAGATGCCAATTATAGTACGAATGATAGTTAAATGATATATTAATAATGGTAAAATCTTGATGGGAAGGTTGGTAGGATTGTTTATTTATATTATTAACATATTCTTATATAATGAGAATATAGAATAGGGGTGCTAAATAGGCCTAAGGAGCCGAATTGAGTCAAGACATGTGTGGGGCAAGCTCGTATAGCCTTGATCCATTAAGGCTTGCATTTAAGTGGGTTTATAAGGAACCGGTTTGGTCTGCATAAAAACCCACAAGGCCCATGGGTTTTATATTATAAATGGGCTTGGCATGTAAGTTAAGCCTTTTTAGGCTCGCATTTTGACAAGTTTATTTTTGGCAAGGTCAATTCGTAAAAAATTTGTGGACCGATTCGCTAAACTCACAAGCCATAGGTTCATTTAACATATCTAATATAGAATATTTACCTCTTTCTATAAGAATATTTTGAAAGAATATTAGGTTAAAAACATTTTTGAGAATGCCAACATTCTTAGAGCTATTCTTTTAAAAGTTAAACTAAATAAGAGAATTCCTACATTCCCTTAGAATATTCTTACAAATGTGAAAAGGATTTCATGAATCAAATACCATCTAAAAAAATGTGCATATATGTTATTTCATGGTAATAATTGGTGTTGTCCAGTTACTTAGGTTTATATATTTAAAGTCCTTAATCAAATTCAAAATGCAAAGTAAGGCAAAACTTTATGTGTGTGTATAAAGTTTTGTATGTTTAGGTACTAATTTGCCTCTCATACGGGTGAGCATTTTCTGATTTAAATTTTAAATAATTATAAATATAGTAAAAATATTTCGAAATTTCGGATAACTACCTACCACATTTTTTGTTAAGGACTTGAAACTAACGCTGCACATTTAGCCACTGCATCCCTAATTTTCCATAATTTAGTTCAATTAGATTGGCAACGACACATCTGATTTTTCTTTTAAAATTTCCTTAATCGCAAGGCTGCAACAATTATGATCCATGCATTTACATCAGTTTCTTTGGCACCAAAAAGAAATTTACATTAGTTTTAGTATGAATGGATGCTCTTAGGTATTTGAAAGCAGAATATTTTTTAGGGTTTCCAGCTCATGAAATATAAATTTAAAGGCCCATATATCTTTTTTATTATTATTAAATAAAAGTAGCAGCAAGTAGAAATTCTCTGAAAGATTTATCTATCTGCTCAATAATTTTTTAGCTTCGTCTTATAACTCGGCCAAATTACTAAATAGAACTCACATCAACAACATTAATGAGGCAAATATGTTTTAAATCAACAAAAAATACATCAAATTCTACAAATATATTTGTCAAAACACAAGTGTTAACTTAAAGAAACAGAATCCCATCTAAAAGTTTGAAGAAGAAACTAAAAGCAACAAATCAATGGAAGCTTAGGTGGAAAAAGATACAAGGGACTAAGAACGAGAAAACAAGTGTTTAGCGAGCAGAGTGGTTTGTTGACGTCGTCTTCCTGAAATCAATCTCGTCTATCTTAACTTCTCCATCTATAAGTTCATATACATAAACCACAGTTCACGGACCATCAATATCCGTGAGGATGAAACTAGGGTTCATGTTGTAAAGTGTTTAATGAGCAGAGTGGCTCGTGGATGTTGTCTTCTTGAAATCAATCTTGTCAACCTTAACTTCGCCATCAATAAGTTCATATACGTAAACCACAACACGCAGGCCATCAACGTCCATGAGGACGAAACTAGGATTCACATCGTACGTGATGCTGCTGTAGGCACCAGTCGCAGAACCTGGATTTATGACAACACCAGCCTCATGTTTGTAAGCCGTAAATTGATGGGTGTGACCGGTGACAAGGATGTCTACATCAAGCTGCCTCTGAAGCATTGCCAGTGAGTCTAGGTCCCCCCATGGAATAACCTTTAAAAACAATAAGAATACTTGATCATCATGAAGCAATACAAATATATACAAGTGGTACCTTAAGATCATGTTCCTAGTTGGAGAGCCTATGTAAAAGGCATAAATTGCAACCTTCAAAAATGTATTAGAAACAAGATTAAGTGAAGACGTGAAAGACCACGCTGCATCTGTAGAGTCTAAAATAAATAAGCACGTTGAAAGAAATTATACATATCAGGTTGATGGCCCCCCCCCCCCCCCCCCGGGGGAAAAAAAATTTTTTTTTAAAGGAATAGCTTCCCTTATTGGCTTTAGGCATAAAACCATTAATCACAGGAAATGCAAAGCGCATCATAAACCATAAAGATGCTGATACACACACCACAAATATAAAAAATGAAAGGGGGAAAACAGCATCGATAAGCAAGAGGAAAATCAGACCTGATGACCATGGCATAGTCCCAACTTAAATTGACCAATGGTTAGCGTTTTTGTCTCTGGATATCTTGTCTCTTCGTCATACTCACCACGAGTTATGTGCAAGTCTGGACAAAGAGTCTTCAAGTAGTCATGAACTTCCTGTACGTAATAGAAGGGAAAAAATTAGCCCAGAAATCTAAGTCTTATCTGATCCCACGCCATAAAGCAAGATGACAAATTGAGATACATAAGATCATAAAATCTTCCCTACGAAAGCCAGTTCACACAAAATTGGGACAGTCATAACGTTTCTCTTGTTAATGTGAAGGAAGGGCAAAACATTAATGGAAATATTGGTTATACTCTCAAAGTCCAATTACAACTAGCAGAAAAATACTAGCAAACTGAAATACAAACATGGGAAATTCTGGTGCAGCAACTATTAGTGTTTCAATAATTAAAACAAAATAAGAAGGGGAGAGAGAATTTTCGGGATCACAACATTCAGAGCCCGAGTGAAAAGGGCCACTGGAAGAATTCAAGATGTGAATCTTCAGGTTAACATACACAACCTGGCAGATAAGAAATCTGATTAATATCCATGCATACTAGTATGGCAAGCTACAAAGAAACAGAAGAAAAGAATGTCACATTGCAGAGCAGTTCCTTCCAATAGCAAAACTGAGCCAGAGGCATATAGCCAGAGTTGTTTTCAGCAACTTCCCAATTTTAGAACAAAACTAAGACATCATTATTCGATGTCTAATAAAAGCCAGCTAAATAAGCATGTCTAGTACAAGGAATATGCTGGTGAAGTAATTAAATTTAAAAGGACACATAATGCATTAGGAAATATCCGATAAACTAGTGGTTTGAGCAAGTCGTTCAGAAAGTCATGCAAGGTTGTCCTTGTCCTCAAAAGTACACAGCATTCCAAGGAAGTGCAAGTCTGATTCTTGCACATCTGCTTGTAGTGCATCAATATATTTTTTGAATGTAGAACACTAATAGATCCAACATGTCATATGGCATTTTCATGGAAACCACTGCTGTGGAAACAACCACTACCAGACAGATGCCTAAGATTTCCCAATTTACCCAGTTGTTCAACAAATACGAATTTTCCACCTGACTGCCACCAAATCCACAAACTTATATACAAGTTACAACAACATAATATATAATTTCATTCATCATGGCATACCTCATGAATAAACTATAAGTACTATTGAACTATATTCCTCACTTTCTAATGGGAGTAAGCTTCCGCTAATCTCATATCCTCCAAGATATTAAAAGAAAATTAATTGACTTTTTACAAAACACGAGGGAGAACAAACATGACTTGGGCCGCCATAACCTCTCCCCATGGTATCATCACATATAGAAAGTGAAATGTAAATTATAGCAAATAATTATATTCCAAAAATAACAAGTTAAACAGGATCAGTATTACTTATTACACAATTTATAAGGTCAATAAAGATGGACATACTTTAATACACAAGTTTCCAGGGCAAATTATATGCTGGATCTTGCCAGGAACTAGCATGGATTTGAACTTTGCAGGCAGATCAGCTGCCCTGTGAGGTATGTGCAAATCCCCCAAGGCCAACACCAGCACCATCCTCAACAATCAAAATCTCAAAGCACAGTCAGGGAACCTACAGAAAAAACATATTGCCCATAAAGATGGAAATAATAAATTATTTTGAAAATATTTTATGGATAAAACATATAAAATTATAGAACAGAATAGACAGTACCATGGTTATAGATCTGCTCATGGGCCCAATTGGATCAGGCTAGGCCAAGGCCCATACAATGGTCCTTAGCCCATACGCAGCCCTATAAAATTGTGGCCTATTTATTTAAGTAGGGCTTATGCTCAAACCCATAGGCCTATTGTTTGCCTTCTATCAAAGTACATTAATATACATGACAACATAGGCACTCATCATTTCTGAAATAAAAGCATAACAATAGAAGGATGCTGTTTCCATTCTGAAATGAAAATGTAACTAGTCACTATAATATTCTAATATTAAATGAAGTCAAAATGCTTTTGGATCTCCAAATTACATAATGCAATCAGAATGGGAATCATATACTTGTTTTTACAGATTTAAGCAACAGGCTTAGACTTGCCCAAGATTTTAATCCCAAGCTAAATCTAGCCTCCGAAACCTAGGAAAAGTATCAATCCTCTACGAGAACTTCATACAAACTGGTGGCTTAACTCCAAAAAGAGCCATGATTGAAGCTGGCAGAGTCCATATCCCAGTCCCACATATCAAATCAGAAGCCAATGCTGGCCCAAAAGCATCTTCCTTGGCCTTGTTTATCTTTTCCCATACAAATAATATCTTACTTCAAACACACTTGTTAATGGAAAAAAAATCTTTATTTGGGACCCAAGAAAATGATAAATAGCACAAATAGGCTGCCCAAGATCGTCAAATGCTTAGTATAAGATCCAAAATACACAAGGAGAAATCACATAATGAAAATGATAAATAGCATAAATAGTGCATGAAAATGAACCAAAAAATGAAAAAATAAATAAGTAATGCTGCCATCCATTTTTTAATTAGTATTCTTATTGGGGTCCTTAAAAAGAAGCACATGGGCAATTGAAAGGCAAAACATAGCCTTCAAGCAGCATTTTGAATCTCAATCATTAAATTCATTGCATACACATTTCACAAAAACAGTAGAAAAGAAGGAAGATTCCAAATAGCATAAGACAATTTTATAATAGTTTGACACATAGTTGGTCTACTTCATGCACTGATACACTAACAAATGATCATATGAGAAAGTGATGTATCATATAGCTGTTAATTCATTTTTCATACATGAAGCAATAATTAGAATCCTTGTTGCAAGCTTTTTATTTTTCCCTTTTTTCATTGTTATCTTAATTTCAACCATTACAGAAGGATTTTGCGGATGATGGGAAGTGTGGGATGAAGTTAGTCATGCCAAAAAGGAAGAGCTGGGAAAAAAATTAAGTGAAATTGATTCATGAAAGAAAAGCCACTAAGAAAACTCATCTGCGCGAAAACAGAAATGATAAGGTAAAATATGGGAAGAAGAAAATAATGGCTATGAAAATTGTCCCCATCACCCAAATATAAATTGAATATAGGAAATGTGCATGCATGTGATAGTAAGGATTGGTTTTACACATTTACTGGTTTTAGTCGGACCAGAATCCTGCAGTCAATTAAAGGCATAAATATGAGCCCCACATATTTATGTATGTTAGTGTAGATTCCTTCTGCTATTCCTAAATTTGTGAACCAAACCCAAAGATATGGATTTGAAATTTCTTTCAATACCCTCACTCCCACTCTCTCCCCGGGCCCTGCATCTATCCCTCTTTATAAATTGGTTTCAAATACTAGTCTCACATCTATTCACTTACTTCGACTCCTTTTTTCTCCTAATTTGGAAACTGTTTTTTCCAGCTCTAAGCTCAAAAAACCCAATTTCAAATTAGCAAAGCCTATCCTTCTGCTGCAACATCAACTGAAAGTTGAATTTAACATACATATACATACATACATACATACATACATACATACATATATATATATATATATATATATATATATATTAATATTACTTTGTGTGATTCTTAAACATTTCAATTTCATAATCAAAGCTTTCTCTACCTTCAAAACGCAGAACTACAACTGCAAATTACAACAATTGGATCATTCATACTTGCCTCAGTAGCCACAGCAGAGAATGGGATAGAGACCGTCCCTTCAGCTAGTACAGTCTGAAACAGAACTTATTTAAAGCAAATCTTCAATGGCAAGACATATATTAATTGGTTCAGATCTGTGAAGAAAACAGAGAAAGTAGATTTGAGTAAGCCTTATATCTAGTAATCATAAAGTAAATATAGACAATCAACTGTCAGTGATTTCAAACAAATACTATGGGAATTAGGACTGACATCATCCATTGAAACAATCACGCATGCGAATAAAACATTTGTCTGTACAGTTGATTTCATTAGTGCCCAAATTTTCAAAACAACAAAACAAAATTAATTCATATGTATCTTTTAACAACTCGATAGGAAAGGAATTAAGAGGAAAAACTAAAACAATAATAAGAACAACGAAGGGAAGAAGTTGAAGAGAAAACAGCTTACCGGCAGCGAAGCTATAGCTACTTCTCCAGTTGCAGACAAGTGTCGGAGATTACGATAGCGATCGCAGTTGCAGTCTCGCAAATCAGAATTACCAGATCGCAAGAGAATGAAGAGACCGGGTCTTCTGTCCTCTTTCAAACCCGGATCTAGCCTGGGTATTACCTAGTATTGCCCCGATCTAACTTGCATAGTGACCCGCGCAATTGGGAGATAAAAAATAGGTTAAATTATCCTATTGTTACTATGGTTTCATTCAATTTTTTATTAGGTTCCTATAATTTAGAAGTTTTGAATTGAATCCTCATAATTATTCTTTATTTTTAATTAGATACTTCCTTTCTTTTTTTGGTTAAAATTTGTTAGCAACTTACTGACATACATAATACTTTTTATTATTTAATAATTTTGATATAAAGCCTTTATATAATTTCTATTTGTATTTAAGTAATAAATAACTAAGAATAAATTAGAACATTTTGTAACATTGTTTTATTTTTATATGAAATGGGTGGGTTGATTATCTCTCACTCTATAAATTATTGATAGATCATTATTCATGTGTTGACATTACTAACAAAATTCAACTGAAAAATAATGGAAAAATCTAATTAGAAATAAAAAATAAATATAATTATTGAATTCAAAACTTTTAAATTATAAGGATTTAATTAGAAATTGAATTGAAATATAGAAAAGAATAGAGTAATTTAATCTAAAAATATATAGTTAAAATTAAAAGGGCAAATTATTATAAATTCCATTGAAATTGGGGGTAATTACACATAATTCCTCTCACTTTTGAAAATTTCACTTCATCTCCATTACAAATAGTGAATGGCTTGAAAAGATGAAAATGTCCTTAGCATTTACAGAATATCATTTTTTATGGAAAAATGAAAAAACTAAACACCATTTATGTTAGCAGAAGAAACACTTAAAGATAAGGTGTCACCTCCATCCTCTATAAATCCTTCACAGACACAAATCTTTAGCAAGCCATTTTTAGTGCTATCCTTTTTTCTATTCATGATTCTAAATTCCTTTGGAGGTTGTAGTTTTTTAAAATGTGGTAAATCATTCTCTTGGCCAAAATTTTTCTTCATGTATTTTCTTTTTTTAGTAAAAATAATTTCTTTTAGTGAAAAAAAGGCATTTTTTTTTTTGCAAAAGGATAAATTTGATACAAGTTTGCAGTAGATTTTGGGTTTTTTCCTTGATATCTAGGTTAAGGGTTTCTAAGTTTTGTTTTATTTCCTTGTCATTTTCACTATTCTATTACTTGTTGGTCATGTTATTTGCATGATATGGTTACGATAGGTTGTATTTGTGTTGATGATTTGGGGTTAATCTTTGTTAGGATTTTGAACTTGTCATTATTTTTGTTAGCTTATTTAGGGTCTATGTTGGGATTTTTTTTGTTGTAATTGTTTCAATAGTCATGGGTTTATTTAATCCATTTTATTTTTGTTATAATTGTTTTAGTAATCGTGGATTTGTTTGATCCATTCTAGCAATGTCTTAGGTTTTATTTTGTTTCAATGTAGTTTGGTGTAAGTTTTTGAACTGAATGAATTTTTTCTTTCAAATTTAATTATTCCTGTTATAATACTTAGGCCATATGTATGTTGTTTATTGTACTATTGAGTTATAATGGAAATTTCATGTTCCCTTGGTCCAAACTTATTTTTGGCATTTGAATATTTTTCCACTATTTGTTTCATTTTTAATGCTTTAATATTGTTTCCCTATCTAGTCTATTTGTAAAGTTATAAAATCTAAATGTGAAGCTTTAATATTGTTTGAATATAATGCTTAAAGTTTGCTTAGGTTGATCATTTGAGTAGTAAACTAAAGTGGTACTTTGCAAAGTTTATGCTTGTATTTTTGAATTAAACTTAAATTGAAATTGATTAGGTTTTAGTGTTTAATTTCTTGAATTCAAATAAAAATTCAATGATTAGCATTGATGCATAACTTTGTTTGGTTGAATATTTGTAGGAATTATGGTCTTGTTAAGTTTCTATGACTTGATTGTGCACCATGGTGACAAAGACAGCCACCCTATTTAATGTAGACCTTAATTAGTACTCTAACATAGAGTTAGTGGATGATGTTTTGGAAAAGATGCTTACCAGTGAGGTTAGTGCAAGAGTAACCATTAAGTTGCAATTTAGGGTTAGACATCAAGCTGCCAAAAGAGATATCAAAGGTGACTAAGACATTATGTTTAGGCTAAATGAATTGGTAATAGAAATTGACATTTATGTTAATTTAATTCTATATAAGCCTTTATCTATTAATGTGCCTACTTCATAAGTAACTTAAATCACAATAATGTTATTAGGAATGACAATGTTAACCAAAATGTAGAATCTAAACATTGTAATGTGAATAACCATGGTAATAGAAGTCTTGATTTTCATTAGGATAGTCTTTTTTTTCATGAATTTTATTCTAACAAATATTGTTTTGACTTTGACAAATTTGGTTTGATGGTGACCTTGATGATAAAGTAGTAATGAGTGAATTTGATAAAGAATGGTATGGTGAAGATGATGAGGAAATAAAGGACTTAATGATGAAAGGCAGGGTTTAAAAGATGGATATATTAGTGAAGGTCATCTTAGTGTTTTTGAGGAGAATTAGGAAGTCATGGGGAAAAATAATTGCTCAAATAGTGACAAAGAAGTGTATATAGATAGGGGAATTCAAAGAAAACCTTTCATTCATGAACCTTATAACAAGGTGAGGCTAGACTAAGGGCTATTGTTCAAGGATGTGAATGAGTTTAGAGTTGTGTTAAAGGACTTTATTATATAAGAAGTCTTTACACTCTGTAAGATTAAGAATGAAAAGGCTCACATAACATGCAAGTGTGTCATAGAGGAGTGCATATAAAGGATACATGCATCATTATGGCTTGATGATTACACATATAAGATCAAAACAAATACTAAGTTTATACCTATATAAGGAAGACCACAAATAAGGATGCCATTTCTTCTTAGATTGTGGAAAAATTAAAGACTAAACTACATGCAAACTCAAGTATAAGTTACAAGAACATGGAAGAAGAGTTGAAGGAGAAGTTTGGTCTAAAAGTAATTAGATGCAGTTGTATAAGGTCAAAAAATGAGTTTGTAAAGATAACAACGGTACACTTGCATGGTCTTATTCCTATCTCCCTGTTTGGCATAAGACTTTGAAAGACACTACCTTAGGACCGAGATTGAAATAAAGTTTAACCACCCTAGAATGTATAGCAATCCTATTTTCAAATGCTTGTTCTTATTTTTAGATGCCATGAAGAAGGGATATGCTAAAGAATACAAGCCATGGATTAAGAAATGGAGTTTAACCATCTTAGAATTTATAATAATCCTATTTTCAAATGCTTATTCTTGTGTTAAAATGCCATGGAGAAGGGATTTGTAAAGGGATGTAGTGTTGGTGTGTGTCCTAGAACCAATCATATAAGATGATTAGAGTTATACACAATGTATTATATTTTATTTTAGGTAATTTAATTATTATATTTTGTTTTATTATTATTATGCGTAATTTATAACTTAATATAATAATTATCCTTGGAATAGCTTTGCTATTCCTAAAATGCCCCTAGTCAAGTATTATTATGAAAAAAGGATAGTAATAATACATCGAGACTAGCATGTATAGTGACTGATGATTACAAATCATGAATATGTGATATCAAGTCAATACATGAGTACATTGCTAGTGAACAATGTACTGGACTGACCCACTATGAGAATATTGCATGGATAAACGTGTCATAAGTTATTCTCATATGATCACAACTACGCATAAACCTTTGACCTGAAAAGTCACTACGGTTCCCTATATGAGGAATTACTCACTTTAATATTGTCCTATGTCACCTTTAATCAGGTGACAAGTAGGGCATTGATTGGGTGTGTCATAAATCATGCAGAGGGAAGTGGGTGATGTAAATGGGATTTTGTTACTCTTGTATAAAAGAGAAATATCATTGGGCCCCTTGATTGAGTGAGACTTAGAAATGCATGGCCATGCTCAGTTGAATTAATATGTGATATTAATTATTTATTTTAAGTCTACTCAGTATCAAGAAATATAAATTGAACATTGACGAGGATGACACATTCCATGCTTCCAGTTCAATTTGGATATTATTACAAAAGGGTTATGATGTAAAACGTTGATCATGTATTAGGTGGATGTCGAATCACAGACATTCTTACTACTTGAGTGGCAGTGATGTATTGCTAGATACCGCTCGCTGTCTATGGCTCAATAATAAGTCATTGTCAACGTAGTAAGAACCTACAGGGTCACACAAAAGGAGTAGGAATAAGACAATAATTAATTGGACTTTAATTATATTAATATCCAATTAATTGGACTTATTTTCGTGCATATATATTATTAAGAATAATAAATTCACGTTTATATATATATATATATATATATATTATGTGATATTATTTGATATTAAAGTAATATCAAGTAATTATCTTATCAGATATTAGATAAAAATATTATGAGATAATATTATTTTGATATTTGATAACTATATGCAATTATCTAATATTAAGATATTTATATCATGAGATAATATCATTATCTAATATTAGATAATTAATAGATAAGTCTTATCTCTTCCCATTATCTCTAGAATAAGGATAAGATGAGTTGTTAAGTGTGATTAGGATTTTGGAAGCATTATCCTAGTAGGACTAGGATTATGACTTGCCTAAGTTCTATAAAAAGGGACTTGAGGGCAGCACTTAATATAACGTTTTAAGCTTCCATATAAACCCTAAATCACTCAGAAACATCCAATCCTAATTCTTAGAGAGAAAAACGCATCCTAGCAGACGCGTGGAGGGTGAGAGGTCGTTGTTCACTCCGTGTGGATACCGTAGAGACGCTGTACCTTCCGGCCGGCGTTTGATTCATCCGCTCTCAAGTTTTGATCAGTAGAAACACGAGTGCCCAATAGGTAAAACCCTAATCATTGACTCATGCTTTTTGCATGGATCCTAGGTAGAATTCGGATCAAAATTTAAAATTCCGCTGCATGTGATAATCCGAATTCCCAACATGTAGACCATGAATTAGATTAATGGTTGCCACCTTAAAGGGCCTTATGGAAGTATTCTTATATCGATTATTATAATTGATGAAAATAAGGGAATCTTCCTAATTATTATAGTTATTGTGGAGATAAAGTCAAAAGAAACTGAGAGTTTTTTCTTATGCCATTTGTATGAGACATTATGCTTAGTGCTTAAGTTTGAAATAATGCCAACCTTTAATAATAATTGATTAACAGAAGGTATAGACTTGTGATATTAAAGCACTTATTTTCATAATCTATATGTTGAGATTTTGGTTGTATGCTCATTAATCAATTTTCACCTTTTCTATTTTAGGGGTTAACTTAAGTAGTCATTGCAAAAATGCCTTATGAAAGACATAAGTATTGTTACAACTATCTACTAAGTAACTTCAAACTCAAATATCAAGAATTAGTTTTAAGACTAATGCTTTAGTGAGCAACAAAGGCTATAAATCTATTATTATTTGAGAAGGTTGTTGAAAGAATAAAGTTAGTATGGCCAAAAATTGTTAATTGATTAAGGGCTAGGTCAAAAGATATATAGGCTAGACACATAGTTACCTATTAACCAAATTCGACAATGTCATTAATAACATTAATGAATCATTCAATAGTTAGCTAGGGGAGGACAAGACCAAAATAATTTTTTCTTTTTTTCTTAGAATCTTTGACTTTTAGGTTGATAATAGAGATACATGAAAGGTATGAGATCAGTGTAAGAGGGACCATAGAATAATGCCTAAGATAAGGTCTATTGTAGTCAAAATAATACTAGATGGTAGGCTCTATAAAGTGACTTGTGCAGGCAATGATAAGTATCATATGAAGGATGGTTTCATATCATTTATGGTGAGCTTAAGAATAGAGTCATGTGGTTGTAACTCATAGCACTTGTTTGGGTTACCATGCAAACATGCATGTGCATATATGTTGCACAAAAGAATTGATGTCCAAAGATATTATGAATGTTAGGTTTTACATATATCATATAATCCAGTGGAAAAATAGATTTTTTTTTTCAAAATTATGTGAAACTTCCTCGAATCAATACACAAAGATATAGATTAAAATTTATGTTTATAAGATTACCTTTTGAAGTACAAATCATGAATCACAAGCATAATCAATCGATGGTGCCTTTATGGTATCCACATGAAATGAATGACCACCTTTCAATCTCCCATGAATATGCTAGAATCTATTTCTCTCACACAGGGTTAAGGTTTTAGTGCAATTTTAGTGTGGTTTTCTAGTGGCAATTTTGTATCATCCTTAAAGTGATGTCTACATTCCCTTTTTATAAAACTATGATATACCACTTTCTTAGTCTCATTAGGAAGTCACCTACATTCTTTTTAATTTTATTTAATCACAAAACCTTATCCTTATTATGGTGAGAGTGAGGAGAGATAGCCTTTATCTATTAGTTATTTAATATTATCTTAATAATATTAATAACTAAATATTAATAAATAATAATATTATCTCATAACATAATTATATAATATTATTAGATAATAATATTATTCAATAATATAATTATCTAATATTAAATGATATAATTATCTGATATTACTTTAATATTAAATAATATTACATAATATACTATATGCTATGTGAATAATATATATATATTATTTTTATAAAAAGTCTAATTAATAGAATTTTAGTTTAACTAAGTCCAATTAACTACTATCTTATTCTTACTCCTTTTGTGTGATTCTATAAGTTCGTACTATGTTAGTAATAAGCCATTAGTGAACCATAGACAATAAATGGTATTTAGCGATATATCACTACCACCTAAGTAGTTAGAATATTTGTGATTTGACTTCCACCTAATATATGAATAACACATTGCAATACAGTTCCCTTTTGTAATGACATTCAAATCAAACTAAAAGTATGGAGTGTGTTATCTTCATTAATGTTCAATCCAAATTTCTTAATATTGGGTAAACTAACTTAAACAAATGATCAATAACATATATTAATCCATTTGAGCATGACCATATATTTCTTAGTCTCACTTAATCAAGAGGCCTAAGGATATCACTTCTTCTATATAGGAGGAGCAAAATCCCATCTACATCGCTTATATCCTTTTACATGATTCGTGACACATCCCATCAATACCTTACATGACATTTTAGTTAAAGGTGACACAAGATAGCATCAAAGTATGTAACTTCTTATGTAGGGAATCATAGTGACTTTAAGTCAAATGACTATTTGCATTGTCTCAGAATAGCTAATAACACTTGTTAATTCATGCAGTATTCTCATAACGGGTCATTCCTAGCATATCTATTCACTAATAATGTGCCCATATATTGACTTGATATCGCATATCCATGATTGACAATTATTAGTCACTATACATGCTAATCATGACGTATTATTGCTATCCTTTTTATAATAATACTTAACTAGAGATATTTAGGAATAGTAAATTTATTCTAGGGATAATTATTATATTAAGTTATAAATTATGCAAAAATAAAATAAAAAATAATAATTGCATTGCCTGAAATAAAATATAATACATTATGCATTATTACAATCACTTATAATTAGCTTTTAGGACACACACACTAATAATCTCCCACTTAGACTAGAGTTAATCACTCATATATCTAATATCAGTGACCTAGTATGATTATCAGGTTTTTTTTTTGCTATAGGCTTAGTTAGTGGATCGATGATATTATCATCTGTTGGTACTTTACATATCTTTACATCTTTTCTATTAATAATTTTATGAATAAGATAGGAGTGTTAAAGTATATGCTTAGATCGCTAGTGAGATTTGTATTCCTTAGCTTATGTAATAGCCCTATTGTTATCACAATAGAGATCCATTGAGTTTGTAATGTTAGGAACAACGATAAGTTTAATTCTTTTTTTAATCTAAACAACCTCCTTTGATGCATCAGAGGTAGCAATACACTCAACTTCTGTAATAAAATTGGCCACTATTTCCTATGTTGAACTCTTCTAACATACAACACCACCATTTAGGAAAAATACATAACCTAATTATGATCTAAAGTCATCCTTATTGGATTGGGAACTTGCATCAGTGTAACTTTTTATAATAAGTTCTTTTTCACCTCTATATATTAAGAATGAATCCTTAGTCCTTTGCAAGTACTTAAGGATGTTCCTAACAATAATCCAATGAGGTTCACTTGGATTTGATTGGTACCTGGTCATCATGCTCAAGGCATATGAGATATTAGGATGAGTATATAGCATGGTATACATAATAGATCCAATTGCTGATGCACATGGTATCTTATCATGCGATTCCTCTCATTTTATGTCATAGGATACTGAGTTTTGAATAAATTTATCCTATGTGACATAGGCAAAAATCCCTTTTTGGATTTTTGCATGTTAAAATATTTTAACACTTTATTTATGTATGTACTCTAACTTAGGCTAAATAATTTTCTTGATCTATCTCTATAGACCTTAATACCTAATATATAAGTAGCTTCACCTAAGTCTTTCATTGAGAAATGATTCCCTAACTAAGTCTTTACAATTTGTAGTGTATGGATATGATTTCTGATGAGTAATATATCATCCACATATAATATAAGAAAAATAATTATACTCTTACTAACCTTTTTATAAACACAAGATTTATCTTTATTTTTGATGAAACTAAAATTTTTAATGGCCTTACCAAAACAAAGTTCTAACTCCGTGAGGCTTACTTTAATCCATAAATGAATCATTACAACTTACATACCTTTCCATCATTTTTAAGAGTGACAAAACTTTTAGGTTGTGTCATGTACACATCCTTAAGAAGCTTTCTATTAAAAAAAAGTAAATTTGACAAAGCTTTCCATTTAATTGCCTTATTAAAACAAAGATTCCAACTCTATGAGGCTTACTTTAATCTATAAATGGATCACAACTTACATACCTTTGTAGCATTTTTAGGAGTGACAAAACCTTTAAGTTGTATTATGTACACATTTTCAAGAAGTTTTCTATTAAAAAAAGTAGTTTTGACATCTATCTGCTAAATTTCATAATCATAAAAAGTTGCAAAAACAAGTAAGATCTAAATGGATTGAAGCGTGGTAACTAGGAAATAGATCTCATTATAGCATATACCATGAACTTGCTTATAACCTTTTTTGACTAATCGCTCTTTGAATATTTGCTTGTTACCATCTATGTTAGTTTTCTTCTTGAAAACCCACTTACACCTAATGGGTTTTACCCTTTCAGGTAGGTCAACTAAAGTCCATATTTAGTCAGTATACATGGAATCTATCTCGGATCTCATATCCTTAAGTCATTTTTTAGAGTTTAGCCTCTTAATAGCTTCTCGGTGGTTGTGGGCTCACTTTGATCCATAAACAAAATATCACTATGTTAAATGACTAAAAATCCATATCTTTTGAGCTTATGACATATCTTACCATACTTACATGGGCTTTGTGTTACTTGAGCTAGTTCTTGAGACACAACTTTTTGTGGTCTCTATTTAAGCTCTATTACAGGTTCAATGTTATTTTGTAAGTTTTGAACTTCTTCAATTTCCTCTAACTATTTTTCTTTAAGATAAACTCTTTTTCTTTAAGATAAACTCTTTTTCAAGAAAAATAGCAATTTGTGCAACAAACACTTCACCTTAAAAAAGATTATAGAAATAATATCCCTTAGTATCTTTAGGATTCCTTACAAAGTAGCACTTATTCAATTTGAGCCCAAGCTTATCAAAGGTTTGATGTTTTACGTAGGTATTGTAACCCTAAATCTTCATAAAAGATAAGCTGAGACATTTCCCAATCCCATCTTATATGGAGTCTTTTGAATCATTTTAGAGGGAAACAATTGAACATAAGAGTAGCTATCTCTAGAGAATGCCTCTAAAAGGAAGTTAAAAGATTTGCATAACTTATCATAGATCGCACTATATCTAATAAGATATGATTTCTCCTTTTTGAGACACCATTCCATTGTGACATTCTAAGTGGAGTGAGTTGCAAACTATACCACACTACTTCAGATAGTCATCAAATTCTTGACTTAACTATTCTCCATTTCGATCTGATCGAAGCATTTTAATACTTTCGTCAAGTTAGTTTTGTACTTCATTCTTGAATTCTTCAAAATTTTCAAAGGATTTTCATTTGTGTTTTATAAGATACGCATATTCATATCTAGTGAATGGAGCCTTAGTCATCTTGCCTAATTAATAAGATTTGTATACCTTATATGATTCAAAATCAAATGGATCCAAAAGTCCATCTTTATAGAGCTTGAATATGCACTTTTTATTTATATGGCCCAAATGATAATGCTAAAGATAAGTTGGATTTAAATCATTTGATTTAAACCACTTGGTGTTTATGTTATAGACATTTCAAGATCAAGAGTATAGAATCCATTAAACATTTGTGCACTACAATAAAAAATTTCATTTAAATAAACTAAATAACTTTTATCCTTTATCAAAAATGAAAAACCTTTCTTGTCCAAACAAGAAATAGAAATAATATTCCTACTGATAGCAAGCACAAGATAACAATCCTTTAATTCAATCACTAAGCTAGAAGGTAAAGATAGATGACATGTTCCTACAGTTAAAGCAGTAACTTTTGCTCCATTACCAACTTGTAGGTCCACTTCACTTTTAACCAGAGTCCCACTTCTTTAAAGTTCCTGCACATTGATACAAATGTGAGGACCACATTTAGTATCTAATACCTATGATGTAGACGTAGAAATATTAATTTCTATAACATAGATACTTGAAGCAAAAGTCTCACTTTCCTTCTTCTTTTTTATATCTTCCAAATAAATCTTGTAGTTTCTCTTCTAATGCCCAATCTTACTACAATGAAAGCATTTCTCTTCTTTAACCATACCTCTTTTAGGTTTTAGTGTAGAAGACTTAGACTTATGCTTGCCTTTGGATTTGGAATCCTTCTTGTTATTGCCCTTACCCTTGCCCTTGCCTTTGCCCTTTCCTTTTTAAACTATCATTATAATATCATGTTTAGCCTTTTCCAAATTCTATTCGACAATTTTTAACATGCTTAACAGTTCTAGTAGTGGTTTGTTAATTTCATTCGTGTTGTAATTCATGACAAATTGACTATAACTTTGTGGTAATGATTGTAGAATTAAGTCAATAGCTAACTTTTGGCCTAGTGGAACATGTAATCTCTCAAGGTTCTCAACATATCCAATCACTTTGAGTACATGAGGCCTTATAGGGTTTCCTTCTACTAATTTGCACTAAAATAATGCTTTGGTCACTTTAAACCTCTCATATTGAACTTGGCCTTCATAAATCTTTTTAAGATGCTTAAGTATGTGATAAGCTTCCATGTTCTCATATTGCTTCTAAAGCTCAAAGTTTATGGTGGCCAATATGAGGCAACTAATATCTAAAGTGTCATCATGATGCTTCTTACAAGTATTCTTTTGAGCATAGGGGGTATTAGCTCTGGGTTGTTAAGGAATGGGTTGCTTTAGGACATACATTTTTCGCTCATATTTGAAGACTATCCTCAAATTTCTATACCAGTCTAGAAAGTTTGTTCCATTCAATTTATCCTTCTCAAAGATCAATCACAATGATAAGTTATTTGATACATTAGCTATTAGTTATCTATGACAAAAATATGCAAAGTAAGTATTAAGTTTTAAACATTTAATAAGGTCTTTTACTAAATGCACATCCTATTATTTTATTCAAATTAATAGCCTTTATTATTAATTCAGAAAGTCACATTATCAAGACTTTCTAGTAGGCCAAGATCCATATTTCACTAGATTTTAAGTTAGCTTTGGTTGATCACTTAAGATTTAGTTATTTAAGTAGGAAACAATTATCAATTGCATCATATACAACTCTTAGATAGTTAGGTGAATAATACTTGTTGTAGTCCATCTTATGAACTAAGGTCTAACTTTATTCCTTTAGGTCCTAATCCTATTGAGATAATTTATTTAAGTTAGATGCAATGTTTGACAATCAGATATCACTATTATCCAGTCATGTCTTACCAAGATAAACGAGGTACTTTGCTTTCACAAACCTATCCTATGTAGATCAAGGCCTTGATGAGCGCCAAGCATTGGAAGGTATCATTAATTAATACTAACTTAATATTTCAGATGAGAGATTTAAATTAATTAGATCTCATCATAATTAGCCTACTTTTCATACATTATATCTAGCATATCTCATACATCATATAAATAAAATACAACATTGTATATATTATATAATGAATAAAATAATTATATGCTTGCTATCATGTAGTAAATGCATACTTATCAATATTATTGCATAATAAAGATATTAAAGTGTTACATATTTTCTAATAATATTCCTAAACTAACTCCTTATCTTTGCTTTGTGCCAAACTCCTTAGCTTCTCCTTGTGCCACCCTAAGATAATCTATTATGAATACAATTTTAAAGTAGAAGCCTTGAGTTATATTTAGAGGGATGAAATAAGAAAAGAATATACATAAAAAAATAGAGAAAGGCACGACACACAAGTCATATTCAATATCCAGCTACAAAAACTTTAAGGGCTATACTATGTAACACAATCATGCATTATATGCCACAATTGCTAATAGATATGTGTATATATATATATATATATATAATATATATATATATATATATATATATATATATATATATATATATATATATATATATATATATATATATATATATAACAAGATAAATGACATATATATTTTATATAATAAATCATCAAAATCTTATTTCAAAATAGTGACTTATGAATAAAAATGATTTTTGAACCCTACATAAAGTTAGCATGGTGATCTTACTAGTCGGTTAATGGGTGGGGTCAAGGAGTAGTGCCTCCATGCAATATTAAGGGTAGAGCCTTTGAAAAGGTCAATGAAATTAATTTTTTGCACATACCAACCCTTGGTATTATAGCATGACCCCATCATGCTATTTAGTAATTCCTTTGCCATCAAAGAATACAGACCTGTGGCTTTTAGGGACACAGATTTGTAAATCATTATGATTCTTTCTTGTACCATGGCAATGGTGGAATGATCTATGGCATAGGCAGCAATATATATATATATATATATATATATATATATATATATATATATATATATATATATATATATATATATATATATATATATATATATATAGAACATATACACTATATGTCCAATGAATACCCAAAATACAATTATTATCAAAATCATGACTACAAGGCAAACAACATAGACGTTCTATGCCTTTAAGATGCTGCAGCCATTGAAAATCATTCAAAATTATAGGATAAGATCACATAGACAATCTGTGCTTTCATTTTGTGTCAATCACATAACAATAGCATAAACATTTTATGCCTTTAAAATACTGTATTCTTTTAAAAAGATGCATAGAAAATTCAAATCAATATAGAAATTGTAAAAATAGAAGATATAATCCTGGTTACATATACATATATTATATCTTTTATTTTTATGATTTCTATGTTTAGGGAAATGTATGAAAAAAACCTATGTTAAGACAATTCATCTTATGCCTAACATTAATGTTGAAGTTATTACTTTTAAGGAAGCTACTTGGAAGGTTATAGAGCCATCACTACTATGTAGGGCTAGAAGGAGGCTAAAAAGGAGTAGGAAAGGAGGTGTTAATGAAGGACCAAATGGTAGTGGAGATGCAAGAAAATCAAGTACTATGAGGTGTGACATGTGTAAAACACTTCACCATAAGAAAAGAACATGTAAAGGAGAGCTTGTTAAGAAAAAAGAAAAAAAAAGTAATGGCATAAATCATTTCTTACTAAATATGAATTTCAAACATTTAATAACATGTGCACTACTTCTAGAGAGCTATTGAGAAGCAACCATATAAGACCACAAGTGAGATTGCCACTCTTACATATGTAGGGAATAAATAAAAAAAGGTAATATTAATATCATTTCTTGCTAATATGAGCTTGTCAAATATTAACTAACATGTCTACTATCTCTTAGGGAGCTTGTTAGAAGTAAAAAGATGTCGTAACAAATTAATGCATAGGTATTTGTTCTATTTGGAAAAAAAATAGGGAAACAAGTTAGGAAGAATGGTTCTAGTGGTTTTTGTTATTGCTAATGTGGCACTAGGAAGTTGTGAAAGCTAATTCCATTATTAAGGCAAGTGGAAGTGACACAAATGAAAGACTGATTCATGCAATTACTCATGCAAGAAGTGATAATAATTGTGCATAATTAGATTTTGGAGTTAGAATGAAGTTTAGTGCACTAAATGCTAGTAAGGAATCCAATTAGTGGGTAACACTTTAGTATTAATTCATTAATAGCACTACTAAACTAATATGGGTTATATATAGTCCAATTTTTGTTTAGGTTAGGAATTTGGATGCAATGAGTTTGCAGCATGTATGCATATGTAGTTAGGATGCTATTTTTTAGAAATTATAATTTAATAGTTTTTTTTATTTTCTCGATGTATAGGCTTGTATGTATAACAAAAAATTATATAGAGAGAGAGAAATGGCTATTAATTTCAATTTGCTTGGTGGTTTTGCTTTAATTGGTATATATTTGGGGCTTTTGTTGTTAATCTACACCAACATTAGGCAATAACATATTTGGCTATTATGCACCATTTAGTGCTACAAGATGAATGCAAGCACCTTTTAACTAATTCACCTCCTTTCTTGGCTTAATCACTGACTAGTGTTTAAGTGTAAAAGAATTAATATGGCTAATTAACTACGTAATTTAGGGAAAAATTGTTATAGTACCCAAATTGTTTTTCAATTTTTGTTAGTGCTTTATTACAATTTATTTCATTATATTTACCAAATTAGTAGTTAACTTTTTTGCTTATTTTCCTATTTAGTTGAAGCACACTTATAGGTTCTGATATTAGTGATGAGAATAATTATTCTAAGTTGGAGAAAACCTCTACTTGTTACTAAATTGGAACAATTTAGAAAAATTAAAATCTTGCAATTAATAATTCTAAAAAAAAAAATAACTTGCTATAAGAAGTGCTTTCAATTTTCTAGTAAGGTTTATAGCAAGAAATTTCTACTTTATGCAAAACTCAATTATAGTACAAAATTCCAGAAAAAAATTAATTACCCACAATCCTTAAAATAGTTTTGGCATTTTGCATACCAAATCTTTGAAGTACCTATCTAATGTACTTCTCTTATGACAAATAGAACTTTCTTACATCTTTGTTTTAAGTAATCATCATGCTCAAAATCTATTTGGATTGACTTAGATCTTTAATGGAAAAATACTTACTTAATTATTTTTTAATTCAGTAATTCTCATAACATTCTTGTCAATAATTAGAATATCATTAACATAGAGCAAAAGAATGATAAAATCATTATTAGAGAATTTTTGAATAAACACACAATAATTAGAGGTTGTCTTATGGTAACCTTGCTTTCTTGTAATTGACTCAAACTTCTTGTACCACTATTTAGGAGCCTACTTTAACCTATAAAAACTTTTTCTTAATCTGTATACATAGTTTACTTTTCTTTTCACTTCCAAACCCTTTGATTGCTCCATGTAAATCTTTTCTTCTAAATCATCATGAAGAAAAGTTATCTTTACATCCATCTATTCAATTTCTAGATCAAGACTAGTTACTAAGCTAAGCATTGTACAAATAGAAAATATCTTCACAATAAGAGAAAAAAATTCATTGAAGTCAATTCCTTTTCTTTAATTGAATCCTTTCAACATCAATTTGGATTTATATTAAAACTTAGAGTTGTTTTCTTCATTCTTTATTTTGTACATCCACTTGTTCTTCAAAGCTTTCATTAGTAATGTGAGAAAAAATTATCATAACCTTCCTTACAAAGTTTACCTATAGAGAGTAGGTTTAGGTAAATATCTAGAACATGTTTCACACTCTTGAGGATTAATCTAGTTTCATTAGATGTTTTCAAAATGACATCATCAATACCAACATACTTTACTACACTTTCATGAGCTAATCTTACATTTTTAAAATTACTAGGAGTATAAGATGAAAAAATGTCCCTTGTATATGTAATATAGGTGAAAGCACCATTATCAAATACCTAACAAGTTATATTCTCTGCAGGGTTGACGACATCATCTTTGTGAACTAAAAGAAATTAATCAATAGTTGTATTGGCCCAGTCTCTATCATTTCATCCTATTTACCTTTCCCTTTTATTGTTTAACTTTTCTTTTTATTGTCATTTTTCAACTTCTAACGATATTTCTTAATATGTCCTTTTTTGTTTCAATAATGACATTTAATATTTTTTAAATCTTTTTCCAAATTTGTTTTTGCTTTGATCTTTGCTCCTTGTACCCTAACTTGTACTTCTCTTTCGAGATTCAACAACCAAAACATCCAGTTGTAAAGAAGAACTATGTGATTTCCTTTTTATCTCTTTATTCAAGACACTATTTTTAGTAATACCCATAGTCACCATGTCATCTAGGGTAAAATTAAATATAGATATTCTAAATATCTCTTATGAGTTTGGTAAAGAACTGAGAAGCATCAAATGCTAAACTTCATCTTCAAGTTTGATACCCATAGCAAAAAGCTAATTAATAATCCCTTGATACATATTTGAGTGATCTGTCATCGGAGTGCCATCTTGATAATTTTTGCTCATCATCTTCTTTATCAAGAACATTTTATTATTCTTGATCTTTATGGTATACAAATTTTCAACTGTAATCCATAATGTGTGAGCATTTATTTCCTCTTATATCCATAAACCTGCTTATTTAATAGATCCCATTCCAAATGAAATTTATTTTCAAGTTTTTCAGTAACAAATACCGACAAATAGTAATCTTTCATATAAAATAAATCTTTTATCTTCCTTTTTCAATAAGCATAATCCTCACTATTCAAAAATACCATTCTACTTATATTAGCCTCTATATTTGTATAGGTAGAATTTACTAGAACTTGAGCCTTGATACCAGTTGTTGGAAAAAATTAACATAGTAATATGCAACAGAAAGAATAAATTATTGACTCAAATTAACTTTTCTTATACATATAATAAAATATATCACTAGAAAATATTGTAAGAAAAATAAATCATGAGATTAACAATTTTTAACATGAAAACCTCTCAATGTAAGAGTAAAAAATCATAGTACCTAGTCTAGTAAAAATCCACTAGTAAAATAATGGATACAATAACAATGTTTTCCTAGAAATTCTAGGAAACAACCATTATAGAACTTTTCGCCAAAATAGGTGGAATTCTTAATAAAATTAATACAATAATTAACACTAATTACTATGTAAAACTAGTTAATAAAGGAGAAGAAAATCATTAGAAAATATGCATAATACTACCTAAATTACTAGTAACAACATACCCAAATTTGATTTGAATTTTAGTAAATATGATGATAAATCTTCTAGCCCATATTGGTAAAATTGTATTAAAAAAACTCTTCTGCACACTTTTTAGCACATCACATGAAATCCTAGATCTCTACTTCTGTTAGGCTTTTTAAGACTAAAAAGAATTCTTCACACCATTTTCACGGAACCCAAGGACCTATATATATACACCTAAAATCCTAATGGCATATGGAATCCTAGGCAAGAAAGGATTACAATTTTTTCCTTTTTCCTTCAAAGATAAGAGGTCTCCGTCCAATAAAAGCATCTAGATCCTTAAAGGATTCTGATGTAGCCAACTTTCCAAGTCTAAATAGGGTTAATTACAAAACAACCTTAATGCCTCCTTTTTTTCCTCCTTTATGCAAAGTAACAAAATAATAAATGTAAATAAGCTATGGATCTACTTAGGAGGAACCCACCACCAACAATTATAACTTTAAAAATATTAAGGAAATCTATGCAATAGAACCACCAACCCAATCACCGTTCTCTAACCAGTCTTGACCACACATCCATCCATTCTCAGACTAAACCTTACCATTTAATATCTTGTCACTTTTTCTAACCAAGTCTATGACTATACCGAAATTTGAGATTCCTATTCTTAGTGGCATAGGTAGGTCTAAAAATAAGCCTTTTTGAATATATGCTTGCAATATGAACACCTAAGATGACCAACACCAAAGTTTATTAATCCTGATATGGATTTAAGAATTTTGGACACCATTAAATTTCTCTTTTCCAAAGCTTTTGCTTTTCTATAGCCTTAAAGGCTCAAACCTTTTCCTCTCCTTTGTTTGGTTTTTTTTGGGTTATCATCCAGTCAAACTAATGGGTTTTGCTTAAGTAAAAATTCAAGAGAAAATTTGTGATTTTATGAAAATTATGCAATTGTTTAATATTTTTTGTGCAATTATTCAATAAAATATTATAATTTTTTAATAAAATTTTGAAAATTGAAAAGTCATACCTATAACATAAGAATATTTAGGTGCTTTTAAAAACTTGTAAGATATTATGAAATAATTATAACTTTTTCTAAAATACTTGCATTGTTGTTCTTATCAAAGCAAATCTTGTTTTTAATTTATTTGAATAAAAAGTTTAAGTGAAATAGGGTTTTTCATTTTAACTTTAGAAAATATCTTACTTTTACGAATCATCCAATCTTTTAATCTTAATAGAAACATATTGGTATCATTAATTGTGAACTTATAATCTAAAATAATGCGTTCAAAGAGATAAATTTATTACAATCTAAAAACATATATAAAATTTTTATTTTCAATTCTCATCTCTTTTTTATTAATTTAACCCATGAATTATATATAAACGAGGAGACCTCAACTTACAAGTATAAATATACATCATTATTGCATTTCATTTAATTTATTAGAAAGTACCATTGTTGTTTATAATTCCTTCAAAAGCTTCATCAAACTTGCATTCTATAATTCCTTTCATGAAAAGATTGCAAGATATCTGATATGTAAAATATTTACATATTTATTTTTCCTTATATGATACATTTCTGGATGTTATCTTGTTAAATTAAATAAATTTAGTTGCATTTTGTGAATGGATCTTGAATTTGAAATGAAATCAAATATTTTAGATAATGCTGTAATTTGACACTGTTTCAGGTTTTAGGCCATATCTGGAGTTCTGGATGTTTGATTGGGCTGTTCTTTATATGGATGGAAAGCTAAGAAGAAGCCCTACAACTTTCATGTTTAAAGAAAAGCCCAGTTCGGGACGTAAGGATCTCAAATTCTGCTTGGAAGATGAAATAGTGGTTCTGACAGAATTTGACATATGGCTACTAATCTAATCATAACTTAAGCTAGAAATGTCCAAATTAGGAGTTATTTATATGCATTTTGAAGAGAAGATCCGGCCCTACAACTCCTATGTTGACATAAAGATGTAAATCAGCCATTTCGGTGGTCAAAAGTTACCAACAAAGTCAAAAAAATTGTGCTGCGAAAATAAAAATGGTGGCTGCATGTGTTTGGTGGCTAAAGCATGTGATTGGTAGCAACTTGTCAAATTTGATGGCTTGCAGCTGGTTCATTCACCTATAAATAGGTAGAAGTAGAGAGCATTCAAGCATCCAAGCAATTGGATCATTCATTCATGCATCTTAGATAGTAGTTTAGTTCATGCATTTTTAGTTCTAGTATGCCTCCTACATGGAAGGTTTTACCTCCTACATGGAAGGCTAGGTTCTCCTCCTACATAGAAGGTTTTACCTCCTACATGGAAGGCCAGGTTCTCCTCCTACATGGAAGGTTTTACCTCCTAATGGATGGATATTATTTCTATTTTCATACATTTGTAATTGTATTTTATGTTTGAATCATGAATATGTTTTTATTTTATTTTATGTTTGTGTTTAATTTTATTATGTTCTAATTTTCATCTTCCTAGGGCGATGACGTAACTTGATAATAACGGATTGAATTTTAGTCTATTGAAACTAATTTCGTTTTTATTTCCTAGATTGAGTTTTAATTATTGCTCTTAATGTTTTCAATTGATTGGCCACCTTTTGAATGAACTCAATATGTATGTTGAGACCGGAAGGAGATACATGTGTATGGAACCTATAATTAAAATCGTAAATTGCATATGAAATAGGAATATATTCATATGGTTTATGTAGTCTTAATGAGTTCCATAAATCCTAATGCATGATTAGTTGTTGCAATTCACATAGGAATATAGTGAATTAGCAATTAATTATAGAATTACTTGACCTTGGAAGAGGCTAGTAATTAATTTAGGGAAACTCGACTATCAATTAGGGGAGTTAAAATTGGATTAGTGTAGATATGTGATTCAATCCGAAATTGTTAAGTGAAGTTTAATCCTTAGGTCTTTTATTCATATTTATCTTTACTCCATTGCATTCATATTTACTTTAAATATTTTCTGCATACATCTTTATTTAATTGCTTCAAATCCAACTTATCAATTTGCCAAATAGTGTTAGGATTATAAATTTTGGTACTTAGTGAAACAATCATCGTGGGAACGATACTTACTCATCACTTTATTACTTGTTTACGATAGTGTGCACTTGCGCTAGTTGATAAACCATTTCACACGTAACAATATCTATTACATCTAATAAAGAAAAATAAAATATAAATTACAATTTTCGTTTGAAAGCTTTGGTTAAATACAACCAATCAAATTTCTAACTATTATATTGTAGGAATGTGTCAAATTAGGAAATCAATGTTTCTAGCTTTAGCCTCTTATTTATTTATTCTTTATTTTCCACACTCATTTTAGCAAAATGCAAGTAGTTCCACTTATGTGGTTGCAGTTGGAAGGATTGAATTCATTGCTTTCATGGCTTCAAATCTTGGCTCCTTAGCTTGAAACTTGAGGCCAGCATAGAGTTTCATGTAGTTATCAAACACAAATTTTGGGTAAATTTGACTTTTATGAGTTGCTTCTCTCTCAGCCAAGGCTGTTGCTGAGAAGATAATTGCATCACTAGCTGGGTTGTAGAATGACGCAATTGACATTCTTATTCTTGTAGTTTGTGCTATTACTCGGTGCTCCACACTCTTATGCTTACCATTTGTGCTTACCTGTTTAACCAAAGTGAATATATTAAAACAAAAAAAAAAGAAAAAAAGAAAAAATCAAAATCTTGCATTTGAACCTCGTGTACCAAACAAAATTATATAATTTTGTATTAGGCATTTTTTAAACAAATTAATGCCATTTGAACACATAAATATTTTACATGTTTACTCACATTCCTATACACCATATAAATAAGATGATATAAATGAAGATGTTCTCATTTTTTTAGAATTTTAGATTGGATTCATATTGATTGATTGCATTGACAAAACATTGTTAAGGCATAGAGGGGACATAACTCCCTCAATATTAATTTTTAAAATCATATATTAATATCATAAAATCATGTCAAAACTATTTAAATTTTTTTCTTTTTTTTTACATAAATCATTTGGTATCCCTTCTAAAATATTTTATTCTCAAATTTTTAGATGAAGATCCACCATTGATGGGTTGGATTTGGATTATATTATGTATACAAGTATGAGTGTTGTAGTAGAAAGTAATGTACCTAAATACCATAATTCATTGTAACGTGTAGTAAAGAGAAATTTAGTTTAACTTAAGTTGGTCACCAAGGTTAACAACAATGGAGTGGGGCATGGGAGGGACATCCACCCAGTTGCCTTCTCCGAGAAGCTGGAGGCCACTGACTTTGTCGTCTTGCAAGAGAAGAATTATTCCACCTGCATCTGTGTGGGCTCTTAGACCCTTCACAAGCTTTGGCTTTGGGCATGCTGGGTAGTTTGCTACCTTTGTTCCAAAATTTGGAAGCCCCTTTGATCCTTGTAAGGCCTTCTTCAAATATCCTTTCTCTAATCCAAGATTCTCACATAACAAGTCCAGCAGCTCCTCTGCCAGGTTCTCTATCTTCTTTGCAAATTCCTTCATCACCTTCTTGCATCATCATTGATCTCATCATTACACCCCATGCGGTTTTGAGTATGTATGTATATTTCACTTGAATTAAATTGTCACGTAGGTATGTGATTAATCTTCGAATATTGTTAAACACAATTGTTTTCTTTCACAAATTAGCAACCATTGTTCTGAGATTAGAATTATCTGTGAAGGAATCTTATCTTATCTTATTGTTTATTAATTGTGCTATAGCATGGTGTCGGTACCTGTACTCTTCAGGGGAATTTCAGAGATGTTAGAGTGAGGGAGATGACGTAAGAAGAATGTGATCTCCCAATCCATTTGCTTCAGTTCTTCAGCTTCTACAGCCTCCAAGCCTTTGCTTGCTATAACTTCCTTAAACCTTTGCTCCATGCATTTCTTGTAATGCTCTTTGGTTAACCTCTCCACTCTATCCATGAAGTCATGCTCTATTCCATGGTTCACCAACTATCTCAAACCAAAACGACACCAATCAATACAATCACAGAAATTAACAAGAAGCTCTGAAAAAGGCAATACAAAGACTAATTCTTAAATTGTGACTACGTAATGATTGTTAAAATTGTAATAGTTGGAGAACCCAACACAAAAATAATATTACAATTGCAAATTACAATTTAGAGCAATGATATATAAATAAATAACAACTTAAAAAATTATGGGTGTGTTTGTATAATATATTTTAAGTTTTGTTTTTTTGTTTTGAGCAACCATTTAAAAAATTATTTTTAAATTTAAGGGGAATAAAGGATAGATAGTAGTTTGTAAAGCAAATAAAATTTTTTTGTTTGATTACAAAATCATCATTAACAATAAAAATAAAGTTAAGAAAATATTTGAAAATTAATTTTTATTTTTAAAATATACATTTGAAGTTATAATTTCTAAAAAAAATTATAATTGTAGTTACCAATTAGCAACGGTAAAAACAAGAAACTATTTTCAAAAACTCTAAACGGATAGACCGTATATACCTCAAAAAATCCCCAGTTCTCACAAGCGTCTTTAATTTTCTCCATTGTGGCATTTCTCTCCACACCATTGAGCTTTTCCATGTTGATTACTGGAAAGTTTTCCATCTCTAAATTCCTTTTCTTCCTTTTCTTCCTTTTCTTTATAAAAATGAAAAAGTTTCTCTCTGAAACTCTCTGAGCAGAATTTAAATGATACGCTTTTCTTGTGCTCGTTGAGAAGCTAACTGGGTGTTTGCGTGGTATTTATAGAAGTTGAAGGTGTACGGAAGGCGCAGTGTTATGTGTAAATTTAAAGCATATGCTAAATATTTTAATTAGTTTTATTTGATATAAGCCTCATGATTGAAATGCAAACTCAGGCCCACCTTCGCCGAATTTCAATTTTGTTGTCGAATTGTCAATTTTGGTGGGATTTGGACTCATCCAGGTGGCTGCCTCAGTCTAGACACGTACGCGGCCAAATTCCAATCACTTTTTTTTTTTTTTTCTATAGGAGTAACTTAAACTATGTGATTTGAGTTAAAAGTAGCAGTGTTTAACGGGCGGAAAGCCCGTGGATCAAACAAATTGATCCACAGTTTTTTTACGGATTGAGCATAAAAAATTAAGTCTATTAAAAAACGGATCTAAATAAATTGGATCAATTTATGAGCTTGAACAAGTCAAGTTTTTTTTTTTTAATTTTTATATTTAATAATTTAAATATTTTTGTTTAAAAAATAATATATTAATTGTTTTTATATTATTATTTAATATAAAATACAAATTAATTGTTAAAAAATTAAATATAAATATTTAAAATAATTAAATATAATAAAAATAAAAATAAAAATAAAAATATAATAAATAATAAGGTAAAATATAAGTTAAAATATGAAAAAAAAATTAGTCCATGAATTAGTTTGGCAAACTTACGGATTGAATTGGGCTAACCAAAATAGACCCATTTAAAAACAAATTCAAATGGTTCAAGCCTCAATGGATTTTAGCTCAATCTACTCTCGTCCCATTTAGAAAAACAATGAGAGCAATATCTTGATGGTTAACCTTGCACAAGCCACCAAACTTATAAAATGAATATGTAATGGGAGAGACTACAATATTGATGCAGCAATGTATTGGTATATTGTCAAATTATCAGCACATCAAATCTATTCTTTTTTCAAAATCAAATTTGATGTTATATCATAAAATATTAATGATCATATTTGATAGTGTACTCATATTTATCTCCATATTTAATTTACCTTCTTCAAATTTTAGGATTGGTTTGTATTGACAAGAATTTCTTTTAAATAATGTTATTTATTATATTTCTAATTGTAAAATATTGAAATAATAAAAAATATTTTATTTATTCAATATTATATGTAAAAAATATTATGAAATATAATACCATTTATTTGAAAGAAAAAGGTTATTTTTCCATTGCATTAGCATTACACAGTATTTTTTTAATTATAAAATATATAGAGGTGATATGACACTCATATACTTATATACAAATAAAAAAAAATTTCTTATAAAATTTGTCTTGTAAGTATAAAACAAATGTTGCCTTAATTCCATGCTATTTTACATGGCTGAATCGCAAAATTTGACGCAGTCATAAATGGAAAAACTTTTCATTCTTATATAACCACTTAATTTCATCATTTAAAGAGAGTTTATTAAAAATTATTGATTGACAAACTTTCATGCGGATATGCCTTCCAATCAAAACACGCGTATTGAATTGAAGTTGCAGTTTTTAGGCTTTGCATGTAACACATAAATCATAAGAAATAAATGTCTAATAGAAAAATGGTAAAATGCATGAATCATCCCGATATCCTGATGCCATGCCCAGAAACTTCCTTTTGTATAGTTATCAATTCTTTCATAGGCAGCCAAGCATTTTTCCCCCTTCAGGTTTAATCAGAATTTTGACCTTTTTAATGTATAAAATATACTATTTGGTTAATATAATATTCTATTTTGATATTAAAGTTTTATTCTGGTCTTTGTGAAATTAAAGTTTTATGAATTTCATACTAATTAAAAGTTTATATCAATTTTGTCTTTGTAAAATTAAAAATTCTTAAATTTTAATTATTTTATACATGAAATGGAACACTAAATTATCATATCAAAGAATTAATATTTCAGGATTTTCAATCTTATAGAAAATAGATTGATATAAATTTTAGTCAGTGATGAAATTAAAAAAATTTAATTTTATTGATATTAAAATAGAATTTTAATCTAAATTAAATAAAATAGGATAAAATTAATAGTTCCCATCAAATTGAAGGGAGAGTAAAAAAAAAAAATCCTAATTGATATACCAAATTTCCTTTTTGCTTTCTTTTTACTTTCTCTTCCTTCTCTCTTGCTTTCCTAAACTCTCTTTATATTCATCTTTTACTCTCACCAACGCCACCTTTGCAAGTTTTACTTCAATTTTGGACTTCCACAACCACTATTGGAGAGCCCATAACGGAGCAATCTGTCAAATTCTTTGTCATTTAAATCCAGATTGCGTTGTGATTTAACGTCAGACAGCAGCAGAAACAAACAAAGAGATGGCGGAAGAAGGAAAATTCAGCGAAAAGAAGAGGCTGATGAAGCAAAAGAGGGAGGGACGAGAGCGAAGGATCAAGACAATGAAAAGAAAAAGAATTATATAATTATTAAGCATCTAAAAATATTTTAATTATGCAAAATGTCAAATTGAATATCAAGTAAATACTTTTATTAGAAAATTTAAATGGAATTAGATTAGTAAGTAATATTACATGTTTTTCAAAAATTATAGGATAATTTTAATTCAATTACAACTAATAATATGAGATTAACATTTCAATAAAAGCCATATGATTAAAAACGTATTTTGAACAAAAAAAAAGGAATTTATCGGTCATGTATGAGTTGATAGTCTGTTAATTTCTTGATTTATCCAAATTTAAACCCATCACAGACCAATTGTGGAAGTTTAATTAAGGTTGGTCTCTTAAGTTTTAATAAATAAGAAGAATTCTGATAATTGAGAACTTAACCCAATTAAGGATAAATTTTATCGAATGTCAATTTAAATTATTTTTATACTATAATTTATCATTTCTTAGTTATATTATTAAAAAAATTTACTAATGGAATACAAAAGATTTTTAGTTACCTCAATTATTCTAATCTTCCTATGAGTGAACTACCAAATTACTATCAACAAGATTAGAGAAACATCAAATTAGTATTAAAAGATGTTTCAACATCAATTTAATGCTAGTTAAATTTTAATAGATGAAGTAATAATAATACTAAATCAATGCAAAAGTATTTTTTAATATAAATTTGATGTCTCAATAATTTTTCATATATCAATTTTTTGGTTTACTCATTTCCCTATTTATCATTGCCTTTTTTTTTTTTACTTGGGACAACATAACATAAAGAGAATTCAAGCCCTTTTCTTGGAAGACACTAATTAATAATTTTATGACTAAAATGCCATTGGTTAATTTTTTTTCTTTACTTACAAAATATATAATCAACACTATTACTTGAAACAAACAACATCCTTCTTGTCTTCCATTGGTTGTGGTAGGAATGTGAAATCTAGTTTATTAGTTTCCGACATGCTCTCTTAACTAAAGTTAATACTCAAGTACTTAAAATAGGGGATTTTGGATGGTAACTAACATTGAAGTTTATATTGTGAAATAATGTTAATTATGATAGTGTTTTCTAATGTAAAATGAGAGTTAGATATACTTATAATTTCTCATAATTTAAAAAAAAAGGTCTAATTAATACCTTGAAAAAAAATTTATCAAATTAATCGTCTATTGCAAATCAAGGCCCACTAACAAAGATATGAGGAATACATATTGATCATATGTTGCCTATTCTAAGCTAGTAAGGATCCTATAGCATCTATTCTTATTGTGATGATAGTGGAGGTGCTTCATCTTAAGAATATAAAATATAAAAGGATAAGTTTGAGATTTATTGAGTAAATATTTTAACAAAAAGACAAATACAATTAAAAATTTTGCTAACCGAATTACCTTCCTTGATCCTAAATCATGTGTCATATATTCAAATAGAATAAATTTATCAATGACATCACCCATCCAAAAAATAACACTCACAAATTCACACAATATAAGCATAGCAACCAATATCAAATAATAATGTGAATTACTCTTCATCTTATCCATTGCAAGCTCATTCTTATTCCTCAAATTCATTCTTCTTCCTCACAAGTAGTTATTGGATCCATTGTACAACCCATCGATTAATAGCTAGTCCTTAACACATTTCTCTAGGTAATTCACAATAACAATGATCATGCTTTGATTAAATTATACCACAACATTAATTTATGCATTTGGAAAGGAGTTGCACTCCACCACAATTTTTCTAACTCATATACTACATAACTATGTCATAAATAACCATTTATAAATGACCTCAAAGTAAAATATAAAATTTAGCCATCTAAATCAATTTAGGAATTAATTCAAAGTCTCCTACATGTTTTTATGAGGTATTATTTAATTTAAGTCATCTTGCATGATTTGTTAGCCATGAATTGATTTGTGAATTGGTTCAATGTAATAGGGATTACTTTTTGACTTGTTGAATTAATTCACAAATCGATTTAATTACCTAGGATTATGTTTTGTAAGAGATAAATTGATTCATTAATTAATTTAGGGTAAGGACCTTTGCATATCAACCTTCATGAATTATTTCACCAATCAATTCATATATGAATTTTTGAAAAAAAAACTATTCATATGCAAGGAAATTCTCCTAAATCTCATCCATCATGCAAACATATGCCATTCAACTGTCATAAAACATGGAAACAACCTCATATACACCAAATTTAGTAAGAAATTTATACCAAGCACTACTTTACACCATTGTATCTCCATTAATGCAAATATAAGAAAAGCCTAACTCAATTCTAAACTAAATCATAGAAGATTGAATAGAATATTCACTCATAGTTATTGAAGAAGACAATTAGTAGTGGAAATGAGGATCGACTTTCCTTTAAACATACATTGCTACAAAATTACTGATATACATTTGATGTTTAAAGGATTAAATGTTGTTTTTCAACTGATGCCTATTCGTGCATCATTGTATATTTATTTTAACATTGATTGTATAACCATTGCAAACTATCATAATAATATCAATTATTATGTTGAAAAAACTGATGTGATTTCTTTTGCTAGCATCATAAGAAATAATATTACATGTCAATTTTTTAAAATTGACATATAATTTACATAATATCACTTAAATTTTTTTAAAATAATTAACATGGTATATCTTATCCTCCTCCTAACTCTAACCCTCTATTCCTTACTCATCCTCCATACCAACTGTAACTCCATGCATCTATTCCTCAACTCCATAATTTCCCCTTTATTCCTCGTTATATAACATCTTAACAAAAAAATTAAAACCAACATCACCTATAACATTATAGAATCCTAATTTCAATAATTTTAAAGAATATATTGAATACCAAAAGTTTTAAAATGGCAAAAGGTTATATACAATATCCTAGTAAAAGATAGGTGCTTTACTAAATCTTTTTTTATACTTATTGCTCAATATGTGAGGTTCACATTCCTTAGAAAAGTAATGTTGAATCCATTACTTATAAATGCAATGAATATTTATGAAAATTTAATGTATGTTATTATATATTTTATATAAGTAAACAGTATATAATAACATTGAATGCCAAAAAAGATTAATGGAATTAATTTTCTTACCAATATAAATTATAAAACTTGCATCAAAATTATAGGCAACAAAATATGATCAATTATGAAACCAAAAGCTAAATTGCAAGAACAAACACAAAAAGTAAAATAAATCCTTATATTTATATTCTATATTTTTCCAATGAGTGTTAAGTGATGAGCTAATAGAATTTTACTTGTGCAAAATAATCTTAAGGTTAGAAAGTAAGCATAATCACAAGATAAAAAAGAATCATCTTAAGCTTAGAAAGAAAGCAAACTCCATTAGATAAAGAATTATTTTAGGGTTAGAAGATTCTCAAGATGAAATTTGCAAATGACACCATGTTGTACTTTTTTTTTAATTTTCAACTCATAACATACTTTACCTTTTTCATTTTTAACTTCCACCTAAAGGAAGAAATTTCCATGTTGAATACTAAAAATACCTGTGCATAAAATTAGCTCAAGTAGATTATATCAAATATTAGACATCGGTTAAGTACTAAAAAATTATCATCTTTAAAAGGATGACGTTGTCTTATTAACGTATGTTTAATGCTAGTTACTAAATAAGAATTGACACCATAATAATTGAATGTCAATTATTAAAAAAATTAATTTCTTTTTCTTTAGTAACTTTTCCCATAATAAACCGCTTTTAATCTCTTAGGTGTCTCATCACTCTTGTTAATACAAAATTATTCCTGAACAATCCTAGAACCCTTTTAGAATCATTCTAGAATGACAAAAAATAACAAACATGTACATCACATGTACACTAAGCTAAAATAAAATCGATTCAATTATATAAGTCATATGTATCAACTAGAACTAGATAACAATTTACATACATACATATATACATACATACATACATACTTTAAAATTAGAATCCAAAATGTAATCTATATACATCACACACATACACATATAGGTTCACCTAGAAGTAGAATTGATTTATATTTTTCATATAAACATATATCAAAACATATAAAACATATGATTTAATTTATGGTTTCACAAGTGGTATCAAGTAATAATTTTATAATTTAAGTATAAATTTGTAAACACTAACATTATTTATAGAGCAGATAGTTTTTTTTAATTCTACTTTTTTGAAATGAAATTGATAACATTAAAGTTCTTTTTTGCATTATGACATTTTTCTTATATAATTGAATATATACAAACAATCAAGATTGGGTGTTAATGTATAAACAAATGAGGAAAGGGATAGATGATTATGAAAATATATTCTACTAATTCATTTGTTTCCATTTAAGACATTAACATATACATGGAAAACAATTCAATTTATAATGATCAACAAAAATGGCTTTTTAAAGCTAACAAAGGCAGTTTCTAAGATAAA
Organism: Sindora glabra; assembly: GCA_020226215.1. Taxonomy (NCBI): domain Eukaryota; kingdom Viridiplantae; phylum Streptophyta; class Magnoliopsida; order Fabales; family Fabaceae; genus Sindora; species Sindora glabra. The sequence continues at coordinate 23,487,803 of CM035230.1, read as the reverse complement.
AGGTGTAAATAAATGATTTGAAATCCATCAATAAAGATGGTTTTTTTAGATGAAAGCTGTATATTATTATATTTAGTATTACTAAGGCTATTCAAAAGGGTTTGGTATCCATCAAAAGTCCTTCTAAGGACTTGTACTCTCATTTCATTAATAAACACAAGAATTCTATAAAGGATTTGGAAGGATTCTTGTTAGAGTCCTTCCAAATGCTTTGTAGAATGCTTGTATTCATAGCCGAAATATGGGTACAAGTTCTTGGAAGGAAATTTGATTAATTTAAGTTTCTTATCAATAGCTTGGTAACATCAAATATAATGATCTACACCTTCTAACTTAAAAATTCCTTTTATGATGGAAGGTGAGCTATCTTGATATATTGTTGATTTGTTTCAAATAGATAGGGAGAGTAATATTTATTAGCCAAATGCAAAATTTTAAACCTTGTTTGCTAATAGAAAAATGATATTGTTAGTTTGATCATTTCTCAAGAAAGTGACAATTATAATATTCTAAGACATTGGCGAAGTATTTCACTAACATGAAAAGTTATAACATGAATTGTCATGATGATTCAAATGGCCTTAGATGACGGTCTATTGAAACACCTATATCTTAAGTTCTAATGGTTTTCGTGTAACTTCATAAATATCATTCCTTTAGACATCCTTAGGTTTTTGCATTTTCCTCATAAATTTATAGATGTCATCATTTTAGACATCAATTATGCCTAATCGATATTTTTAAGTTCATCATTTCTTGAATAAAGATATTTGGAATATCTTTAGATGTCTGTTATGTAAACAATCAATACTATAAGCATATAAAATCAACTCTTATTATTATAAAGTATTTCATATCAATTTTGCTATATATTTGCATTGAAGTTATGAATATGAAAAGAAAGTTATTTTTATTTTGATGTTTTTTATTTGATAATATTTATAATTCAAATGCCAATTATGCAAATTTAACATAAAATTTAATTGTCATTGAACAATTTAATAGGATAGTACAAAAATATGAGCAAAGAGAAATAATTTTGCAAATTTACATTATGATTTTATTTCTTTACAAATCATTACATATATATATATGTATGTATTTATGTATTTCAATAAAAATATAGTTCAATTTAAAAATAAATAAACTAAGTGATTGTTAGCTTAAGCATTTTTTAAACTCAATGAGCATGAATCTACCTAACGTTAATACTTCAATTTAATAAAAAATCATTTGAATAATTAAAATTAACAAATTAAATATTCATTCTTAGTTTAATACCTAGACTCTCTAATTTGTAAATAGATTAACATATGTGTGTGTGTGTGTGTGTGTGTGTACATTCCTTTGCTCATCTTTATATTAGTGCTTTCACAAATTAAGGAAACATGGAACTTAAGGGGTTCCATGCCTTATCATTGTGAATTTCATTCTCATGAAACAAAAGGAAAATGTATAATACTCAGAATATTATAACTTTCTTGCTAATAATTCATATAGGGAAGATTAGATAGTAAAGTCCTTAAAATTCTTCACACTGCTTGACTATTAACACAAGTATAAACACATTCTATTGTTACATGTTCAACTTATAAAATAGAAATATAAATGAAAAGAAAATAATTAAATCTCCTTGTACCTCTTTAGTCATCTTTACCCTTTTACAAATTCCATCCTTACCATTCTAGAGTAAATATTTTTCCAAATCTAGTACTATTTCATAATCTCAATATATCATCTCCATTAATCACATTTTTAATCAAAGATGTCCAATGGCATGGCTTATATCATACCATGATTCATAGTTTACTCCATTAATACATTCTTAATATAATTTTCAATAAAAATATCACACAATAATTCCACACCTTTTATGTGTAGCCACAATATTCATAGTAATCATTTATCAACACATTTACATAAATACTACTACAATTTATTTCAATTTAATATCAATCATGCTATGTCTTCAATGCATAACCCTAAGGAAATAATTAATGTTAACAATGTATTATAATAGAAATATAACTCAACTTAACAGATGTGCAAAGAAACATTGTTGTAAAGTAAACAAATATATAATTAAAATTTTAATTGTTCATATGTAACACATTAAAATATATAACTACATGTAATAAAACTACCTATTTTTATGAAAATATGATTTAAGCATAAATAGTAAGAGGCTATATGGAAATCAAGCAGAATTTTAATTTAAGGTAGGATATATATACTCATCTTAATATGCTAGTTCCTTCCAAAGATTCTAAAAGCACGTACATTTTTCTTCTTTTTCACCTCCTTACCATTTTATAAAGATAACTATAAGTCCATTAATATAACTTTATTTCTTCCAAGATATGTTAAAATCAAATTTATAAAAAAAATATCCTAAACCGAATCATGTGAAAGAATAATATTAAATGTGAAAAGATTTATTATTACTTAATAAATCCATTATGAGTGAATATGAATTAGGATTTACTATAGGCCATGAATTATTCACAATCGGTCTTAATTATGAACTCCAATAAGGATTTGTTGCTTTTATTAACCCTAGATAAGAAATTGATTGGGGAGACTTTCTAACACTGATGAGGAGTGTGCAGAATCAATCATAGGATTTAAGAGTAATGACCCTTATTTATATTAATAAAATTAATGGGTCGACTTATTGCCAATAACCATAAGTTATTACATTAGTTAGGTTAGATTACCATTAGGCCCAACTATTCAATTACTTTAATATTAGGCTATACCTTTTTACATCTTATTTTATTATTGAATTAATAGGTTCATAATAGAAAATCCAACAATCTCTTACTCAGACCATATAATTCAATAATAGTGACCACTTTAATAAGATGCATAAGAAAATTATAGCATCTTTACACCTATTAGTTTAAATTGAAATAACAAATATCCAATAATATAAAACACAATATCCAATAGGGATATCAGTGAAACATATATCTTGTACACTTACCCCTCGT